>CM068744.1:95986615-96178698 GCA_035084275.1 Hydrolagus colliei | reverse complement strand
TGTGAACTGATAATAAGAAGGAATAATCATTAATCCGTCTCCACAATTGACAGCGGTTACCCGCAAAGTACAGTACTCTTAAAATGCCTTGACATTCTAGCTGCTCCCATCAAGTGCAGGGATTATTTTTCTCCCGACCATACAACTTCGTTCAACTCTTTCGAGATCCCACTATTCAGTGTGGTGACCCCGCTTGTGACTCTGCAGGACATACCTGGAGGAGGAGTTGGCGAAGGCCAGGAAGAAGCCCTGCCTGAGGAAGGACATGTATCAGAAGATGGTGGAGGTGGATCCCGAGGCTCCAACGGAGGAGGAGCAGAAGCTGAGAGCCGTCACCAAGCCCCGCTACATGCAATGGAGAGAGACCATCAGCTCCACAGCCACCTACGGCTTCAGAATTGAAGGGGTCAAAGTAAGTGTAGCCACCACTCGCTGTCAGCCCACTTGTGCCCTCCGTTCAGCACACTCAGGCCTGCTCCGTGTCCACTGCCCTAACCCCCCAACCATCGGCGGCCGGTCTTTCAGCCACTCTGCTCCCACACTGTGGAACTCCATCCCGCAGCCCCTCCCCCTCGCTTCCTCCCTTTCCAACTTCAAGGCCAGTCTGAAGACCTTCCTCTTCGACCGCTCCTTCGGCTGCCCCACTTACTCTCCCCCCTCTCCCACTCTCCTTCCCCTTCCCCCTACCCCGACCCTCTCCCTCCCTACCCGAGTCCCAAACTAACTGTTCAGCGCCTTGGGACGTCCTCCCGACGTGAAAAGTGCTATACAAGTGTAATTTTGTTGTTGTTGTTGTCTGTAATGCTCTTGACAGCCTCTGTGGTTAGAGCACTTGCCTCACAAGCGAGAAACCTGGGTTTGATTCCTGGGCAGGGCAAAACATTGTGCATGTTTTCTTACTCCACATGCCTCTGCTTATCTAGCAGTAATTAGGAACCCGGTTGTTAGTTGATTAGCGGATCACTTTTCCTGGGGGGGTCATAATCCCTTCAAATAATAAAATAATAAGTGATAATTTGGTCGCTCGATCCATGACTGTTTGTGGCACACGACTGTTGCGCAACTGCCTGACGTTTTTTTGCCCACAAAATATACAGTCAATCCACTTTACGGTATATTCTTTGAAGAGCTTTGAGATGTCTCAAAGATGTGATAAGGCGCTAATTCAAAATGCAAGGATTATTATTGTAAAGTTGTAAGCCCAAGACCCACATTAGGAACTTTACGTTGACAGTCCAGTCTGATATTCTGTCACAGTATTGGAGGTGATACTGAAATGAGATGTTAATCCAAGGTCTGGTCTGCCTGCTTGGAGAAACTTGTTATTATACAACAACAACAACTTTGATTTATATAGCGCCCTCCACTCCGGACGGCATCTCAGAGCACTTCATTCACAACAACAGATCCCGGGACCGAGCCAGGGGCAGGAGTAGAAAGGTGACCAAAGGCGCGGTTGAAGAGAAAGGTCTTCAGCTGGGACTTGAAACTGGGAAGAGAGGGGGCGAGGCGAAGGGAGTGAAGAAGGGAGAGAGGATTCGGGGGGGACATGGAGGAGGCCAGACCCAGTGGAGCAAAGACAACAGGTGCTGGTTTGAGGAGAGAGGAGGTCAGAGAGGTAGTGGGGGTGCAGAGGAGTGGAGGGCATTATAGTGCCTCATTACTCGCTACACGTATCAAAGTGCTTTCCGGTAATTTCTGTCAAGGCGAGTGATTATTTTGTAAGGCAAACACCGTAGTAATTCTAGAACATAAGAATTTGCTGGTGAAGGAAGACCAAGGTCCCATTTGGTTCGCTATCCACCAACCCGGCAGTCGCTAGATGTCGTGTCCCAAACTATATACCATATCCCCAGATATCATTTTCCAGCAGAAACCTTATCTCATTTGTTCTTGAAACAAGCAACATTTCTCTCTTCCACTGTCTCCCTCGGGAGCCTGTTCCAGAAGTTTACTGTTCACTCACTGAAGTAGTGTTTCCACAGATTTCTTCTGAATATACATCCCCCCACCTCCCCCCACACCCCCAACTTCAATTGCAGGTCAAGTCCTCTGACTTCACTGTTCAGTACACGACGAAACAGCTTATCATGGTCTACATAATCTATTCCCTTCAGCTTCTTAATTTTGCACGTAGTAAAGTCACATCCAAGAAGGAAATTACCAATTAATCTAGAGGATTAAATATTAAATGGAATATTAAATATTAAATCCTTCCCCTCTCCCCCCCCCCCCCCCCCCCCCCCCCATGAGAATGCTACCTATCACACGCACGACAGACAGCCCTCCCATCGCCATGGTTATCACAGGTTGGGGGATAAAGCCTCTTTGATTCCTGTGCTGACAATCAAGCTGCTAAACTCTCTTGTTGGCGAGCATCTGCTGCTGGCATTGCTGCTGGAGGCAGCAGTTGTGATTGACAGCGTCTGAAAGACCAAGTCCCACAGTGGGCCCCAAGTAGGCCGCAAGCCAAACTGACGCCAATTCAATCCCACGCTGAGAGGCAAGATGTTCCAACCAGAAACTTGAGGAGGTTGGGGAGGGGTTGAAATGAGACAGACTTTCTTGGGCAACGTTGTTCCATGTCAACAACAACCACAAAACAACATTTGTGTAGTGCCTTTCACATCGGGGGGGATGTCTCAAGTTGCTGGATAATCATTTTTTTGGGACCTGAGTTGGTGTGGTTGGTGAGGGTGGGGGTGTGGGTGGGGGTGAAGAAGAGTGATCAAAAGTATGGTCACAGATGAGGGTCTTGAGATGAGTCTTGAAGGAGATAAGTTAGGAGACAAGGTGGAGGGACGGTGGGATGCAGTTCCACAGAGTGGGGGTAGAGTGACTGACGTCTGCCTGCCAATCGAGGAGAAGGATGTAAAGCAGCCTGGATGGAGCCCACTGAGCGGAGGGAGTAGGAAGGTAGGTAGGAAGGTTAGAAGGTCACAGAGGTAGGGGGGGAACCGAGGCCATTGACGGCTTTGAAGGTGAGGACCAGGATCTTGTACTGTATCCACTGTGTGATGGGAAGCCAGTGGAGTCAGGCAAGGATGGTATTGATGGGGTCACGGAGCCTGGTGCGGGAGAGGACACGGGTGGCAGAGTTCTGGGTGTCTGCCGCCTATGGAGGGAGGAGTTGGGGAGTTTACTTTGACCCCACTCATTCCTAATTTACTCAAACAGAAGTCAGAGCTCAGTTCTTCTCAGCACTAGGTCAGAAGGTTGTATCATTATTTTGAGCTCACAGTCTAAACAGATACTTTAGACACTGGTGTCAAGGCTTTTTCCAAGGTGGTATCTTTTGGGTGAGACATTAATATAAAGTCCCCCCTGTGGTCATTCAATCCACAGCTGTTTGTGGGGCACAATTGGCCATACAGTATATTATACTGTGAAGCAGTTTGAAATGTCTTTTAAGACATGATAAGGCTCAATATCAAGTGCAAGGATTGTATTATTATGTTCTGTAAATCTTTAAAAATTATTGATCAATCTAGTGAACTAATCCATTCGTTCGTTCTTGCAGAATGAAGATGGGACAGTGAACCGGGATTTTAAGAGGACGAAAACCAAAGCGCAAATCATGGAAGCTTTCCAGGAGTTCACAAAAGAAAACCAGGTTGTTCTGGTGAGTTTTGACATTCCTGTTGCTTGTGGGATGATTGGGAGGAGGATATTGGAGGAATCATAGAATCTCACGGCACAAAAGGAGGCCATTCAGCCCATCAAGTCTGTGCCGGCTCTTTGAAAAGTGCAACTCAAACCCACTCCACTCCCCAGCTCTCTCCTCATAACCTCTCAAACCCGTCCTCCCCAAATAAATGTCTACCTCTCTTTTAAAAAGCTGTTATTGAATTGACCTCTTCCACCTTTTCAGGCAATGCATTCCAGATTCGAACAACCCACTGAGTGAAAACATTTCTCCTCACCTCCCCTCTGCTTCTTTCAGAAACTATTTGAAATCTGTGACCTCGACTCACTGACACACCCACCAGTGGAAACAGTTTTTCCCTGTTTACCCTGTCAAATCCCCTCATGATCTTGAAAACCTCTATTAGGTCTCCTCTCAACCTTTTCTGTTCTAAAGAGAATAAGCCTAGCCTCTCTAGCCTTTCCTCATAACTGAAGTCCCTCATTCCTGGTACCATCCTAATAAATCTCCTCTGCACCCTTTTCAATGCCTTAACATCCTTCCTAAAGTGTGGTGACCAGAATTGCACACAGTACTCTAGCTGAGGCCTAACCAAAGTTTTATAGCGTTTAGTCAGAACTTCCTGATTTTTGTATTCTATACCCCTATTTATAAAGCCTAGTATCCCATAGGCTTTGTTTAACAGCCTTATCTACCTATCCTGCCACCTTCAAAGAATTACTTACACAAACCCCCAGGTCTATCTGTTCCTTCACACCCCTTAAAATTGTACTACAGTATCTAGCCGATATTGCCTCCCCTCATTCTGCCTCCCAAAATGCACTTCACATTTCTCCATCACACACATGGAGCTATATCAAATGGAAGTTTTATTATTATATTATAACTTGGTATATCTCTCTATATTATAGAGGAGGTACCTGGACCGGCTGAAGGAAATCCAAGAGGCACTGGAAATTTCACCTTTCTTCAAAACTCATGAGGTACGTGAGGCTACGTGATCAGGGTTGGACATCAGAGAGAATAAGGGTGAGGCGATGGGTGTCAGTCAGGAAATAGGTGAAGATGGTTAATGGGAGGGAGAGCTGTGGGGGGGTGGGGAAGGGAGGGGGTTACAGTGAAGGTTCAAGAGGGTAGGGTGAGACACTCGTTAAATTCAATGTGTGCGTTAATTAACATGTCACACGATTTGGATTTGATGATCCCCTTAGGCTTCTATCCTTTATATACCTGCAGCGTAGAATGTTGAAAGGCGCGGTGTGTGGTCAGATGAACTTTAGGAGTTTTGGTCAAATATGGAATATTGGAGGCAAGCGGTGTATGACTCAGGGGTAGTGGTTATTTTTGACACATTTCTATTTAGGCGTTTGAAGGGGAGATGCAAAAAGGTTTAAAGGCAAGGCGTTGTTTTTCTTTCCCTTTGCTTCTGGCACTGTCTCAGTCTGTGTTTGTCTGTTGCTTGACTCTGCCTCCATGGTAACACCTCCAGTGTTTTGCTGCCCATCAAGATTGGTCTGAGAGCAATGCCTGGGCGATCCTTTTGAACTCCACCAACAGTCAGTCTGCTCGTCTGCCCCACTTTCCGCAACCACAAAAGGCTTCCTTTCAAATTCCCATCCCCCCTGATTTCCGAGGCCTCAAATTCCACCTTTATTTCCTTGGAGAGAAGGGAATATCATGACAAAAATCCTTGCATTTGTTATAGCACTTCATCGTGTCGTTGAAATGTCTCAATATATGTATCAATCTACCACTGTTTGTGGAACGCTGCTGTGCGCAATCGGCTTTTGCATTTCGCCCACAAACTATGCAGTCAATTTACTTTACAGTATATTCTGTGAAGTGCTTTGAGTGATGAGGTGCTATATTAAATGCAAGGATTTTTATTAATTCCATTGTCTAGTTCACCACCATTTACAAATGATGACTGAATCAAAGATTCTGAGAATTGTTTCATGATTTTGCATGAACTTAAGTTTTAAAATCACATAGAACTGTCTTGCAGGCAAGGACTGGGGAGAATTTTGGTCCCATGAGTTAAGCAGTGGCTCAGATAAGAACTTGGATATAACCCAATACCATTTCTTAATTATTATTGGTCATATTTAATGAATGGTACAGAAGTCACAATTTAAAATGTATGTACCCTTTGGTACCTATAAAATAATAATCCTTGCATTTGATATGTATCAGAATATACTGTAAAGGCTGTGTATTTTGTGGGTGAAACTCAGCAGCCAATTGCCCACAACAGTGTCTCACAAACAGTCATGGATTGAGTGACCAAATTATTATTATTATTTGGTCCCTAAAAACCTGTCCCTGGTAACAACCAAATATGCTTTAGTTTCTCTGACAATAGTCTATTAACTCGAAGAATTTGCTTTGAAAATCATTTTCAAGCCAGTGTCTGGCAAAGAAGCACAATAGCACGTTCTCCACAGCCCACTGACAGATTTTCTGACGCGCTGGAATCTGGTTGGAAGCCAATGCGAGTTAATGGGGTGGGAGTGGGAGAACTTGATAGAAGCTAATTAGGATTTGTTTAACAATAATCCTTGCATTATTAATGCAGTACATTATGATGTTTCAAAACCCTACAAAGCAATTACTGTAAAGTGTAGCGACTGTGCATATAGCAGGCAATTTTAGTAGGAGCTACTGGGAGCTGATGATGGTTTGATGAGAGTGTAGGGGGAATTTAATGGAGGGTGGGATGTTGAACGCAGCCAATGGGAGCTAGATGGGATGCAAAGAGAGATTATTAAGAACCAAGGAGTCTGATGGGATCCCATGAGGGCTCTGTGTGTGTGTGTGTGTGTGTGTGTGTGTGCGTGCGCATGTGCGTGGAGGGGTGAGGGTGGAGGGGGTAGCTCCATCAAAGAAAATACACCATCTCAACATTTCACAGTGAATCCCGTAAAAGGTCATGAGATGTCCTGCTGACGTGAAAAGCATGGTATCAAATGTGAGGGTAATTTTATTGTGATCAAGTCAATTTGACCTGCACGGTTTGTTTCCGTGCCATGGACAATGTTGTGTACGTGCTGCTGCTTTAGAACACGTCCAGGCAAACTTGAATTGAAAAAACAATTACATCTACATCCCCCTGACCCAACTCTTTATCTCCTTGTTGTCTCGTTCCTCCCCAAAGGTGATTGGCAGCTCCTTGCTGTTTGTGCATGACAGAAATCAACAAGCCAAGGTCTGGATGATTGACTTCGGGAAGACCACACCTCTGGCCGAAGGTCAGGTTCTCAACCACAGGCTGCGGTGGCTGGAGGGGAATAGGGAGGATGGGTATCTCTGGGGCCTTGATAACCTCACTTCCATCCTGGAGGAAATGACCAAAGAAGAGGACTAGCCCTTTGACCTGGTCAATGTTGTTTTGTTACACTGCACTACAGGATGGTTGCCCCTCACGCAGAGACACATAGGCAGACGTACAGCACTTCCATATTAGGAGTCCTTGTAGCTTAGCGATTAAGAGCAACTTGCCTCGCAAGCGAGAGAGGACCTGGAATTGATATCCAGGCAGTGTGGAACGTTGGGCAAATTTCCTTACTCCACACGCAGGCCTCTGTTTACCTAGGAGTAAGTAGGAAGCCGGTTGTTAGTCGACCAGCTGGCAGATGGCTTTTCCAGGGGGTAATAATCCCTTCAAAAAAAATAATAATAACTTTGTCACCCAATTGACGACTGTTTGTGGGACGCCGCTGCGCACGTCACGGCTGCGGCGTTTTGCCCACAAAACACTAGTCAATTTACAGTATATTTGGTGAAGCGCTTTGAGACGTCTCGATGGTGCGATAAAAGCGCTACATCAAATGTAAAGATTAATATTATTATTAGTGTGTTTGTCGCAGTCGGTAGCACGTTTGTTGCTGGGTTCAAGCCCAAAGTCAGGACTTGAGAGTTTACAGTCCAGGCTGACACTGGGAGGGAGGGGGGGGCGGTGTGGTGGGGGAGCACTACATTATTTGAGATGCCGTGCTTCGGATGAGAAGTTAAACTGAGGCCGATAGCGTTATTGGGAAAGAGAAGCCATTTACTCCTCCCAGTGCCTCACCCAGCAAACAATGCTCTACTTAAACGGCTGCTTTTTGGGGATATTGCTGTGTGAAATATGGCTACTGTATTTGCCTACAACAAAAAAAAAGTCACTACATTTGAGGTTACTCAACGTTCGAGGTGCTATAGATTTCCTTTTTTAACCCTCAGCCAGCTGCCCTTGGCCACCGGTCTGAGCTGTAGTTTCAGGGTTACCTCCGATCCACATTGTTATCAAGCTTGTGTGTTTGTGTGAGAATCTGCTTTGCCCACTGTTACACTGTCAGGTTCTGTCTGATACCTTGTAGATTGGACGGATGGATCGTTACCCAAGCTTTTCCATCCACTGTGGGAAGCAGAGTTATGCAGTGGCACCCCCTGCTGGCAAATGTGAGGATATGCTCCAATCCAACAGCAAAATAACAACAAACAAGTTACATTTATTTGAATCTTCCCAAGCCTCTGAACAGTCAGGGATTTGGGCCCAAGCTGGGGGTTGGGATCAGGAGATGGAGGGAAGGAGGAGGGGGATCAGTGGCAGGGAGGGCGGCAACACGGAGCAGCCGGAGCCTGCAGATGGAAAGAGACAACAGGAAGATCAGGGTCAGGCCATTCAGCCTCCATCAGTTTATGAGATGATGATAGATCTTTTAATCTCGTTTGCCAATCAATGAGTACATTCCCCACCCACCCCCCTCCCCCCCAAAATAGATTACATAATTAAACATTTGCATTTTGGAGTGCTTTTGAAACAGGTAACTTTTTACCTGTTTCAAAAGCAGGTTTGGTTTGGTTTCTCATTAATTTTCTGGGTATGTCTGATCTGAACAAAATAGTTTAGCGACAGCTTTGGTGCTTCACAGGTAATTTAGGGCCAAATGTTGTGACTTTTTGCAGCCATTTTGTCCACAGCAACTCCTAGTAGACAGTAATAAAATGGAAGACCCATTCATTAATCTAGGGCAAGTGGTCTACAACCCATTAGTTGCCGCTAGATGCCGTCTCACACAGGGCCCATTGCAAACAAGATGAAGCAACGTCTACTGCAGTTTAAACAGAAGTTCATATTTGTACTTACAAATGTGTGAAATACTTTTGTGCATCTGGCTCTGTTATGAATTGGACTAAATATTGACGCAGTTCTATCGCTCCTTCCTCTTGTCATTTTGATTGCACGCAAGAGCGCCACCTAGTGCGATGGTACCAGTCGGGAGTTCCCTGATCCAGGGGTTTGGTGGCCAACACCCAACCACAAAATCACCGAGACAAACTCCCTTTGCTTCTCCGATAAGTGTCTTGAGATGTTTCAGCATTGAGCTGAAGGACTGGTTTTAATGTCTGTAGTGATGTAGTGAGAGTTTCGGACAGCAGTAGACCATTAGACCATCCAGCTAACCCCAATCCGCATCCATGTTTGCAAAAAAAATTCCTTCCACACATCTATCAAATCATCTAATAATGCTGAATCCTTTTCATTTCCAGTCACGTCTAATTCCTTATTTTTTAGATCTTTCAGATAGTTCCTAGATCCACTACCTGTGCTGTTAGTATGTTCCCCGTGCCTTTCACTGTTTTGCTGAAAGTAACCTCTCCCGCACTTGTGGATTTGTCGTTCCTTACTTTAAAAAAATGATGCCTTCGCGTTTATGCCACCAGTTGACTGTGAAATCTTTCTGCTCACTTTCCTCGAGTTGAAGGGCTTTGTTGGGAAAGTGTTGATCCTGAACCTTTTTCTAACAGTGCTCAATTAACCTGTAAACGTAGGGACAAAAAGAAAATGTGATCTGCCTTAAACTCCCAGCCCATTACATGTCGAAACGGATGATTTAGCCTAACAGGTCTGTGCTGGTGTACTTTTCCAAATGAGTCACCTAGTCTAATTCGCCCCCAAAACTCTAGAACTCACTTCCTCAATCCCTCCGCCTTGCCCCCCCCCCCCACTTCCAAATCCTACCTAAAGACCTTCCTTTTTGATTCTGCATATTTTTGCTACAAACAGTCACCTCCCCACCACCCCATCCCATGTGAAGGATGCTATATAAATACAAGTTGTTGAAGCTGTAATCCCACTCTCCTCCTCCTCACGCCCAATACCCTGGAACGTTTCCTGACTTTGTAATCATTGATCTAATTATTTTCCAAAAAGAATCGATGAACTCTGTTTCGACTTGTGTTTTGTGGCAGAGTTGGACCTCAACTCACCCTCTGTGTAAAGTGTTTTTCTCCCCAACTTCCACCTTTTGTGATTATCCTAGATTTGTGGCCTCTTATGTCCTATGTCCCCACCACCAGTAGAAACGATGTATTGTATTGCCATTTACCCCCACTTCTCTCTATCTCATTCCCATTTCTTCCACAAAACACAAACCAACTCTGGCTCGCTCTTTCGGTCCCACACAATCTCTCACCTGATCTTTTTGCTCCACCTCTCTCCCTCTCTCTCAAGGTTGCTACTCTAAATTAGTTTTTTTTTGTAAATTAGCTAAGCCAAACTGTGAGTGACTGGAACATTCTATTAGGAGAAATAAAACAGTAAAAGGCTCTTATATATTTATATATATACAATATATATATATAATATATACACGGGATGACCAAAAAC
This sequence comes from Hydrolagus colliei, assembly GCA_035084275.1. Lineage (NCBI taxonomy): Eukaryota > Metazoa > Chordata > Chondrichthyes > Chimaeriformes > Chimaeridae > Hydrolagus > Hydrolagus colliei. The sequence goes on along the minus strand of CM068744.1, from coordinate 96,168,400 downwards.
TCCTGATATTTACCCTATTATCTAAAAACAAACAAAAATATCATCAATTTGTTTTTAAACTTATACAATATTTGTAATGGGGGTCATGATGTTTGTTCAGCCTGTATATCATATATATGTATATTATATATATGTATATGTAGTTGGGAAATGTTCCTCTCAATGTGAGTATTTATTTCTGTTATAGAGAACACTAAACAGGTGCATGGAGTTTAGTTTAGTTTTGAAGTAATGCTAAGTTATATTTTCCTTTCGCTGTTGCCGGCCGTGGCAATGTCTACCTCTGCAGCCCACATCTCCAGTGACCCCCCCCAGTCCATTGACCTTTCATCACACACTCACAAAGAGAGCTGAGGGTTAGGGGGACAGGGTGTGGGAGGTGGGTGAGGAGTAGGGGGTGGTGGGGAGAGAGTGAGGGAGGGGAGGTGGTGGTGGGGGGAATGTGTGCCACCTAAGCACTTAGTTTCATTGAGCTTCACTGCTGCCCCCGGGAGCCAGGACATTTCCTTGCGATTTGTGGGAACGACTGGCGGATAGACTCCACGAGAGAGGAGTTCTCTGTCAACTGAATTCTCTGCTTCCCAGTCTCAGGAGAACCCTCTTGTTCGGGGACGGCCAGATGTCCAGTCAATCCTCTTGACAGATGTTGTACATATAGATGGTTTGTCCCCCCAAAAAAAATCCCTCTCCACCTGCATTGGCTAAGTTGGGATGGGAATGCTCCCAGCTGCATCCGGCTACACCTCTACCAAGGATTCTTGGGAATATGGTCTCAACCTTGTATTAAGACTGTAAAATAAAGGCTTGTCCAAAATAATGGAAAAACGCTGCTCATTTCGTTTTCGTTTTCTTTTTCTGGGCAAGTTTCCTTAATCCACACGCCCCTGTTTACCCATCAGTAAGTACCAGCCCGGTAGTTAGTTGATTGGCGTTTCGCTTTTCCAAGGTTAATAATCCTTTCCAAAAATAAATTTTAATAGTTACCGAATCCGCGACTGTTTGTGGGACGCTGCTGTGGGCAATTGGCTGCCATGTTTCTGCTGCAAAATATACAGTTGATTCACTTCACATTATATTCTGTGATGCGCTTGGAAACATCGCAAAGACGTGATAAGGCGCAATATCAAATGGAAGGATTATTATTATTATTATAATACAATATTCAGATCAGATACTCAGATCTAACAACAAATGCCAGTGTTGACTAGCCTGACTTCCCACAATGAGCAAACATGGACAACTTTCAAGATGTGTCAGAAAGCAGCTGAGATTGCACATTGCACATTACTCTATGTGTAGGAAGCCTCGCTGATCAGGGCGAAACCTTGGGCAAGTTTCCTTACTCCACACACACGCCTAATAATAATCCCCCCACAAAAAAACACAATTATTAAAAATTAGTCATTTCTATCCATGACTGTTTGTGGTGAACTCTGCTGCGAGCAATTGGCTGCCGTGTTTCGCCCACAAATATACAGTCAATTCACTTTATAGTATATTCTGTGAAGTGCTCTCTGAGATTCTAGATGATGTGAAAAAGCATTATATCAAATGCAAGGATTTATTATTATGGTATTATTATTACGTCAGTTGCCCGAATGAATTCAAGAGTGTGGAGACAGAAGACTACAAACAAATGGAGTTGGAAGGAAAAAAACGGGAGAAATTATTAAAGAGTTTGTCTCGACCCACAACAATTGACTAACGTGATAGGAATGGAAGGAAAGCACGAATTGAACACAAGAAAGGAAAAATATATAGAAGAACCGTACTCGGGAATGCCATTAGCTGTGAGAGACCCTTCGCAATGTTTCCACATGACAGACATAGGGATCCCCCGATTTACGACAGGGTTGCTTGCATTCCTGAAAAATGTCACGCAAATCGAAACGTCGCAAATCGAAACGCGGGCTTCTGTGCAGTCCCACCCAACACACTATGCACTGCGCACGCACAAAACAGATGCGCCAAATGTTTTTGTTGTTAAAACGAAACCTATATCGATTAAAAGTTGTTAAAAAAAAATAATGTTCGTTAAATCGAAACATTGTAAATAGAAATGCCATAAATCGGGGGATACCTGCACTGTGTTAAACTATTATTACGGGATTAATGTTACTGTTCATTGGATAATCAGGCACCAAGACAGCGCTAACTTGGGTCACTGCATTGGGGTTTGTCTGAAATAATCCTTGAATTTGATAAGACAACCTAAGAATGTCTCCCGACTCCCAACTCATACTCTACAGGACCTCAACTTCATGGATTGCACAAAATATTGGGGCTCCACTGTAACGGCTTTCCCTTAATATCTATTCATGTTGATAAAATGTCCATTTCACATGAAATACTCTACAAAGGCCTCTCAAACATCGAGTGCTTGTATGAGTCTATGGCTCAGTGGTTAAGAGCACTCACCTCTTTAACTGAAAGGACCTGGGTTCAATTCCTGGCCAGGGCAAAATGCTGGGCAAGTTTCCTTACTCCAAACAATCATAATTTGGTCACTCAATCCATGACTGTTTGTGACACTGCTGTGCGCAATAGGCTGCCGCGTTCCACCCACAAAATCTAGTCGATTCACTTTTTAAACAACAACAAAATTACATTTATATAATGTCTTACATGTTGAGAGGACGTCCCAAGGCGCTGGACAGTCAGTGTTTTGGACCCGAGCTGGGGGTCGGGAACAGGGAGAGGAAGAGGATGGCCCGGTTGAAGAGGAAGACGTTGAGGCAGGACTTAATGGAGGCAAGTAAGGGTGCCAGGCAGAGGGACTGCTGATGGAATTCCAGAAGTTGGGTGAAACTCACCCGCCGATGGTGGTTTGACTGCCCACTGAGAGGAGGGACATCATTAACAGTATATTGTGTGAAGCACTTTGAGGCATCTCAAAGATGTGATAAGGCGCTATATGTGAAGCTCCTGTAGCTCAGTGGTTAGAGCACTTGCCTTACAAGCGTGAGACCTGTGTTCGAATCCAGGCAGGTCAGGGCGAAGCCTTGGGCAAGTTGCCTTACTCCACACATACATGCCTAATAATCTCTCAAAAGAAACACAATAATAAAAATTGGTCATTTCAATCCACGATTGTTTGTGGGGGATGCTGCTATGCGCAACTGGCTGCTGCGTTTCGCCCACAAATATACAGTCAATTCACTTTACAGTACATTCTGTGAAGCGCTTTGAGATGTCGATAAAATGTGAAAAGCGCTATATCAAATGCAAGAATTATTATTTCAAACTGAATCCCAACAATTTTCCCAAAATTCTGCCCGATATTATATTTGAAGGTCTTCACACCGAGACCATTATACCAAGCTTTCAGGCCACTGTTTCTGTGGGAGGGTCTGAAACATGTGATATTCGACAGCCTTTGATTAGTGACTGCTGCTGCGATTATTATTACTATTATTATTATTATTAATGTGAACCTTTATTGTTTCCTCTGAGTTTTTTCCGTAACAGAGGAAGGTATTCGGCTTGACTTCTAGCAGTGCCTCCTGACTGGTGTCCCTCTGGTTTTCATCACCGTCTTCAGCAGCTGACTCCAGTTCATATAGTCATTTCCCGAGGTTATCATATCGCTCCAACTTCAGCTTTCCTTTAGGCTGGTCCTAGCTGGACAAGCAGCAGAGAACATTTAACTGGAGAGTAATATCAGTGGGTTTTATTGTGTGTTTTTATTTGGTTAGACTCCAGTAGTTACCCTAACGCACACTCTGGTGTCCTGGCACTCATCAACCAGCGCCTAATACTTTCTGGAATTAGGTAACTGGGTCCCTCCAGGGAGAGAGAGAGAGAGAGAGAGAGTGCACATTCCATTCCAACAATCTATCTCTGGGATTTCCATGTGTAGGTGGGGAAGGGTGGAGATCTCAGTTTGGGTTTGGAGAGTCTTAAGCACAGTCGTCCTCTCCCCCAATGCTCTGTTCTTTGGAGAATCGTTACCAGTAGGTATCACACTCTCTACAGGACTAATGTCATTAGTCTGAGCAATGGATCAATCTCTTCTAGACTCTTGTGTACATGGGATCATTTTAATACACAATGACTGTGTATCATTGGAAGCCCTACGATGCACTTTGTCTACACTTTTGTCCCCCCCCAAATTTCATAAAAGCGTAGCACAAAAGATTGTTTTACAAAGTAATGTCCCCGGATATCAACGGCAAGACCTGGAAAATTGATTAAAAATTGACAAAGAGAAGGAAACAGAAGTCCATTGTTGGGGGAAGTGGTTTTAAGCAGGATATGTTAGAGATCTGCACTGGGACTTATCTATTCCTTATCTACATCGATGACAAGTTGACAAAACTGTTTAAAAAAAAGCATATGGGATTATAAATAGATCACATCATACAAAAGCAAGCAAGCAACAACAACAACAAAATTATATTTATATAGCGCCTTTCACGTCAGGAGGATGTCCCAAAGCACTGAACAAAGGTCGGGACCCGAGCAGGGTGGGGCAGGGTCGGAGTAGGGGCAGGGGGAAGGAGAGTAGGAAAGGCGGGAGAGTTAGGAGGGCAGTAGAAGGCACGGTCGAAGAGGAAAGTCTTGGAGACCGGTCTTGAAGGAGGAAAGGGAGGAGGTGAGGCAAAGGGATTGAGGGATGGAGTTCCACAGTGAGTTTTATGATGAACCTTTACAGATGGCTGGTTAGGCCTCAGATGGAGTATGTGTATTGTTTTAAATTCTGGTCATCGCACTGTAGGAAGGATGTCAGGGTCTAGGTTGGTGGATGGTGCAGAAGAGATTTGCAAGAATGAATACCAGAATGCAGGATCTACAATTACAGTATGTGCGTCAGATTAGAGAAGATGGGATGGTTCTCCTTGGAGCAGAGAAGGTTGACGAGAGATTATGAGGGGTTTTTGATAAGAGTAGAAAGGGAGAAACTGATTCCTCTGGTGGGTGGGTCAGTGACCAGAGGACACAGATTTAAGATACAGAATTGACAGAAGACCCGGGGGTGGGGGGGGGGGGGTGAACAACACAAAGAGATATTTCTTTATACAAAGGGATGTTGTGGTCTAGAGTGCACTGCCTGAAGAGGCGGTAGAAACACATTCAATAGTAGTTTTCAAAAAGGAAGTTGATAAGATGTTTAAAAAGGAAAACTTTGCAGGTCTTTGGGGGGCACAAGCGAAGGTGTGTGTGGGACTGATTGGGGAGCTCTTCCAAAGAGCCATCAAATGCCTGGCGTGTGGGAACCAGTGAAGGCTGAGGTGCAGGAGAGGACACGAGCTGCAGTCATCATCAGGGCTGACAACTATTCAATGAAGTTGGAGCTCCTGGAGCTCAGCGGTTAGAGCACTCGCCTTACAAGTGTGAGACCTGTGCTCGAATCCAGGCAGGTCAGGGCGAAACCTTGGGCAAGTTTCTATACTCCACAAACACACACACACATGCCTAATAATAATCCCTTCAAAAAAGCAATAACACAATAATAAAAATTGGTAATTTTCAATCCATGACTGTTTGTGAGGGTGACGCTGCTGTGCGCAATTGGCTGCCGCGTTTTGCCCACAAATATATACTGTACAGTCAATTCACTTTATTCACAGTATATTCTGTGAAGCGCTTTGAGACGTCGATAAGATGTGAAAAGCCGCTATATCAAATGCAAGGATTATTATTATTATTAGTTCAATGAGGATAAATGCAACATACGTCATACAGGAAGTGAAATGAGGAACCGTGCAGTACATGGATGGGATTACCAGAAATTCCCTCTGCCTTTTGCCCCTTTCCTACCTCATCTTCAGACCGTTTTCTCCGACCATGCCTATAGCCTGACTTTCTGACTGTGAGCTGATTGTTTATTTTGTGAGCGAAACGCGGCAGCCAATTTGCACACAGCAGTGTCTCACAAACAGTGGTGGGTTGAAATGACCCATTTTTTTTGTTTATTTGTTTATTGATTTATTTATTTGCAATAATCCTTTCCATTTAACATGGGACCTGACCATGTTGATGAAAAAGTCAAAACTCTTCACAGGATTTCACTCTAAAGTGCAGTGATTATGTATTTATAGGTGAAGGCGGCAAGAGTGGAATGAACCTATGCTGCCCTCCAGTGGGGTTGCAATAATAACTGCACAAAAACATGATGAGACTCGTATTGTGTGGAGTTCTGTAGCTATAATAATAATCCTTGCATTTGATATAGTGCTTTTCACATCTTCTAGATGTGCTTCAAAACACTATATACAGCCAATTCACTTTACAGTATATTCTGTGAAGCGCTTTGAGACGTCGATAAGACGTGAAAAGCGCTATGTCAAAATGCAAAGATTATTATGATTATTATTTAAACAGTCGAGGATTGAAATGACCAATTTATTATGGTTTTGAATGAGGGATTATTATTAGGCGTGTGTGTGAACTGTGTGTGTGGAGTAAAGAAACTTGCCCAAGATTTCGCCCTGATCTGCCTAGGTTCGAACACAGGTCTCAGTCTCACAGTTGTAAGGCGAGTGCTCTTTAACCACTGAGCTACAGGGGCTCCACTCCATGGTTAGAACACTCAACCTCACTAGTGAGAGGACTTGGGTTCGATGTCTAGGGAGAGCAAATAGGACAAGTTTCCTTATTCCACACGCTCCTGAAACACTGATTGTCCATTGCCTCGGGATGTCCTCCCAAAGTGAAAGGTGCTGTACACATGTATAGCATGTGTATATGTTGCTATTTACCTAGCAGTAAGTTAGTTGACTGGCGGAGCACTTTTCTGAGGGTAAGAACAACAACAACTTGTATTTGTATCGCGCGCTTCACAAGCGGTAGTGTTCTGGAGCACTCGGGAGTGACAGAGTCTGACGCTGAGCCAGGGGGGAGAGGGAGTGGGGAGGTGAACAATCAAATAGTAAGGTCTTTAGGTGGGATTTGAAAGTGGGGAGGGAGAAGTAAAATGGAGGGATTGAGGGAGAGAGTTCCAAAGTTTCGTGGCTGAAGGCACGGCCACAATGATTAACAATCAACTTCAAAGTAAAAATAAACAAAACAATAATAATTTGATCACTCAACCCATGACCGTTTGTGTGACGCTGCTGTGCTGTGCGCAACTGGCTGCCGTGTTTTGCCCACACAATGTACAGTCAATTCACTTTACAGTATATTCTGTGAAGCGCTTTAGCAGTGGTTCTCAACCTTTTTCAGTAATGTTCCCCTTGTTAATTTTCAACATTATTGTGTGCCCCCCACCCAACCACATATACACACACACACCACCCCACCTCATTCCACTTGCAATTTATGACCAAGCTTTTGTTATATAACAAAATAACTAGCGACGTACAAAACAAGGGAATAACAATTAAATATACAATTTGGAAAGGCTATAAAACGCTAAATAAGAGAGCTAAATAAATCAATATACCCTGTACCCACTGGAAGTAATTATGTACCCACTGGGGTATATGTAGCCCTAGTTGAGAAGCGCTGGTCTGGAGGACGTGATAAGCCGCTATATCAAACGTAAGGATTGTTAATATTATTATCACGATGGAATGAACATGTACTGCCTCCAGTGGAGTGTACCTGTAATTGCATAAAGGCATGATTATCCAATTTGCCAACCCATTCCTTCCACAAACCAATGGAGGAGCGGACAAGCGCTTCAGTGGATTTCACTGTGAAAAACATTTTGTAGGTGAACGTGGCAGTCAACAGCAGCAGCAGCCCTCAGAGGTAACACTCTCCCCTCTGTATAGGAAAGCTGGGAACTTGAGCCTTATTCTTTTGAACTCAGACCGAAGCCTGACATTCCCGTACAGTCCTGAGGGATCCTTACATTGTCAGAAGTGCCATCCTATGGATGAAATGTAAAACCGAGGACCCAAGCCTATACTGTTGGTTAAACATCCTAGGGCACAATTTGAGTAAATAAAGGAAATATTGTTCTCTGCTTACAGAAAGGCCAAGATAGAGTTAATAATAATAATCCTTTGCATTTGATATAACAACAATAAAATGACATTTGTATAGAGCGCCTTATCACTTCTTCAAGACGTCTCAAAGCTTCACTGTGGGCGAAATGCAACTGCCAATTGCACAAAGCAGTGTCCCACAAACAGTCGTGGATTGAGTAACAATATATATATATATTTTCAAAGACATTATTAGATTATTAGACTGCTCACGTCACACACGAGAGGCCCCTGGGTTCGATTCCCCGCAGGGCAAAATGTTGGAAATGTTGGACATTTCTGCAACAAAAAAATTAGAATTGTAATAGTGTGGTAGCTGAATCCACCACTGTCTGTGGGATGCTGCTGTGCGCAATTGGCTGCCACGTCTCTCTGACCAAATATACAGTCAAATCACTTCACGGTACATTCTGTGAAACACATCGTGAAGATGTGTTACGTGCTACATCAACTGTATTATTATTATTCATTATTATCCCCCCGGGAAAAGGATCCGCCAATCGACTAACAGACAGCTCCTTACTGCTAGGTGACATCCCAAGGTGTTTTGGATTGAAGGAAACTGGCCTCACGTTTTGCTCTGTTCGGGAATTGAACCCAGTTCGTCTCTCGCTTTGGGAAGCAAACGCTCTAACCCCTGAACTACAGGACTCCACGAGTAACAGTCACGAGATAGAATCATAGAATATTACAGCACAGAGGGAGGCCATCCGGCCCTTTGTGGCCATGTCAGGGCTTTGGAAGACCTACCCAATCAGTCCCACTCCCCAGTTCTTTCCTCATCCCAATGCCAATTTTTTTTTCTTTTCAAGTACAGTACCCATTTAATTTCCTTTTGAAAGTTGTTATTGAATCTGCTTAACCCAGCCTTTCAGGCAGTAAATTCCAGGACGTGATCTTGCAACCTCACAGACACTTAGCAAGAACCAGCCTTACCCCCTGCTGCTAATTACTACCTGCTAGCTGCTCTCGGTTACTTACTGGCAGTTGCTGGCTGATTTTGGTAGCTCTCCCCTCCCTCATTCCCTCCCTCCCACCCCCCTCGTCCTTACTCCATAGTCCTGCATTGTTTGTATGTTATGTACCTATCCAATTCCCCTTTGAAGGCTGTTATGGAATCTGTTTCAACCACCCTTTCAGGCAGCGCATTCCAGGACGTAACAATTCTCTGGTTTTAAAAACAATTGTCCTCATCTACCCTCGGGTTCTTTTGTCAATTATATTAAATCCTCTGGTTACCGACCCACCCAACAGAGGAAACAGTTTGTTCCCTACTCTCTCGGGCCTCACCTACCCTCTCCTCTAACGTCAACTGCAAAAAAGATGCTGGATTTTCTCGATATCAAACTCGAGGGAATGCGCTCAGCTGCCTCCCTCATCCAACTACTACACTCTCCCCAACTCTCCCTCTCACTCCATCCCCTACCTACCCCCCTCTCACACCTGTGAACCTGTCTCCCCCTTTTCTCTCACCACCATTAGAATCCACATGAAAACAACCACCTGTTCCCCTGACCCCATCCAACAACCTTTGCCTTATCTCCCAACTCTAAACTCTTTGCCCCTCTACTCACAGATATCATATTAATAATAATAATAATCCGTGTCTTTGATATAGTGCTTTTCACGTCTTCTACACGTCTCACAAGCACTTCACAGAATATATTGTAAAGTGAATTGACTTGTGTATTTGTGGGCAAAACGCAGCAGCCAATTGCGCACAGCAGTGTCCCCCACAAACAGTTAATAATTGAAATGACCAATTTTATTATTGCGTTTTTTTGGGACAGATTATTATTAGGTGTGTGTGTGTGTGGAGTAAGGAAACTTGCCCAAGGTTTCGCCCTGACCTGCCTGGATTCGAACATAGGTTCTCACGCTTGTAAGGCGAGTGCTCTAACCACTGGGCTACAGGAGCTCCATATTGAAGCCCATAGGATTAAGGAACAGCACAGTAACAGCATAGATCACAAATTGTCGGGCAGACAGAAAGCAGAGACTCCTGGTAAACGGTTGTATTTCAGACCAGAAACAAATATACGGTGGTGTACCCTGAGGGTTGATATTTAAACCACTGCTCTTTTTAATTTTTTTCTTACATTTCAAAATAATTTTTTCAGAATTCCTTTCACGTTGGGAGGACGTCCCAAGGCGCTGGACTGTCGGGGATTTGGAGCCGTGCGGGGGGAAGAGTGGGCGTGTGATCAGGGAGGATGGAGGGCAGGGGAGATTAGGGGTAGGAAGGTGCCCGAAGGTGCAGTTGAAGAGGACGGTCTTGAGTTGTGCCACCACCTGCTCCCTCGACCCAATCCCCAGCTCTCTCCTCATCTCCCACTCCTAGCCCCCCACTCCTAACCAACATCATCAACCTCTCCTTTCCCACTGGCACTGTTCCCACTCCTCTAAAAATAGCCGTCATCACCCCCACCCTGAAAAAACCTTTGCTGACCAACCTCTCATTCCTCTCCGAGGTCCTGGAATGAGTTGTTGCGTTCCACCTTTGCTGCTTTCTTTCTCGCCATTCCCTCTTTGAACCCCTCAAATCTGACTTCCATTCTGCCCCCAGCACGGAGACAGTCCTGATCAGATCAAGACTGTCTCCGTGCTGGGGGTGGAATGGAAGACATTCTAAACATCTGTGATCTGGGATCTCTCTGCCTCCTTGTCATCCTCGACCTCTCTGCCGCCTTCGACACTGTCGATCACTCCATTCTCCCACACCGCATCTCGTCCCAGCTCAATCTTCATGGACCTGCCCTCACCTGGTTCAACTCTTACCTTTCTCACTGTCTCCACTTTGTTGTCACCAATGGCTTTCTCTTCCAGCCCCCGCACTGTCATCTGTGGCATCCCCCAGGGCTCTGTCCTTGGCCCCCTACTTTTCAATATCTACATTGGCGACATCATCCGCAGACATGGGTCAACTTCCACATGTATGCGGATGACACCCAATTCTATCTTTTTGCCTCTATCCTCAATTCCAGGATTACTGCTGTCCTGACAGTCATCAAGTCCTGGAGGAGAGATAACTTTCTATATTTGAATGTCAACAAGACCGAGGCCCTTCTGATTGGTTCACGCCAGTGCCTTCACACATCAGGCACTGGCAGCATCAACCTCCACGGTTGCACACTCAACCTCACCAAGCCAGTCAAGAACCTCGGTGTCTTGTTCAATCCTCAACTGTCTTTCCTCCCCGACATCTAAGCCATGATTCACTCTGCCTTCCCTAACCTCCACAACATTGCCCGACTCAGCCACTACCTCAACCCTCAGGTCGCTGAACCCCTCATTCACGTCTTCATCACACCCCGGCTTGACTACGTCAATACTCTGCTTGTCAGTCTTCCCAATTCCTCCCTCCATAGGATGCAGATAATCCAGAACTCTGAGGGCCGTGTCTTCTACTGCTCCATGCTCCATGACCTCAACCTCGCCTCTCCTCACCCGACTCCACTGACTACCCATCGACCAGAGGATTAAATTCAAGATCCTGGTCCTCACCTTCAAAGTCCTCCATGGCCTCACCCCACCCTATCTCCTAACCCCTTACCAACCTGCCCTCCCCCTCCACTCAGCCGTTCCCCGACCCACCTGCCCCACAATCAGTGGGCGAGCCTTCAACTACCCTTCCCCAAACCTCTGGAATTCCATCCCTCAGTCCCTCCACCTTGCTCCCTCCCTAGCCTTCTTCAAGTCCCGCCTTAAGACCCTCCTCTTCAACGGTCCCATTGGTCACTCCCCAAATCCCTTCCTTTCCCTCCATCCTCCCCAATCCCGACCCCAGCTCGGGTCTGAAACATTGATTCTCCGGCACCTTGGGAAGTTCTCCTGACGTGAAAGGTGCTAACAAGTGTAATTTTGTTACTCCTCTCTATCTATTTTTATCCTATTCAATTTCTCTACCTCCTCCTCCTTTACTGTGACAATGGCAGCACCCTCTTCCTTTGTGAAGATGGATGAACATTACTCATTCAGTAACTCAGTCGTTGGCTTCTGCCTCCACAAGAAGATTTCTATGTTGGTCCCTAATCAGCCCACCTTGTCATTTCTCACATCCGTTCCTGGTGACTGTATTATCATAGTGTCTGCAAACCCCAAAGTTTAGTTTTAGCCCTTTCCTCGTTGAGCATGTCTAACACAGCATTTCAAACCATGACTGATCAACAACAACAAATTAAACTTAAAGAGCGCCTTTCACGTCGGGAGGACGTCCCAAGGCGCTGTACAGGAGGCGTGTGACCCGAGCTGGGAGGGGAGTGTTCGGGAGGGGGTGAAAAACGTGGGGGATGTCTAAAAATTAGGGAGGGAACAAAAGGCACGGTCGAAAAGGAAAGTCTTCAAACAGGCCTTGAAAGAGGAAAGGGAAGAAACAAGACAGAGGGATTGGGGGATGGAATTCCATAGGATGGGAGCGGAGAAGCTGAAGGCCTGGCCTCCAATGGTGGGGCGGTTTGGGCGAGGGGCTTGGAGCAAACCAAGTCCTGCTGAACGGAGGGTCCGAGTGGGCTTATAGGGGGAAAGTAGATCAGATAGGTAGGGCGGGGCAAGGTCGTGTAAGGCTTTGAAAACGAGGACAAGGATCTTGAACTCGATCCTCAGGGGGATGGGGAGCCAGTGGAGACGGGCGAGGGTGGGGGTTATGTGGTCACGGAGGCGGGTGCGGGATAGTACACGGGTTGCAGAATTCCTGCGAATTTGGCTCAACTACTTATAACCCTTGTCCCTTACTCTACCATGTTTCCCATCGCTCTGAACTTTTCTGAATAGCCTGTATCCTTGAACGTGATATTCACTGCCATTAGCCTGGTTTAACCATGTCTCAGTGGTTCCTATCAAATCCTAACTACACATTGCCACAATGCAATGCACCAGGGTTAGCGATTTCCGGGAAAGGACAAAATGTTGGGCAAGTTTCCTTATTCCACACGCCTCGGGTCACTAACATGGTGAACCAGAGAGTGTCTGTGGATGTCGTCTATAGGGTCTTTGAGAAGGCGTTTGATAAGGTTTTGCAAAAGAGGTTATGAGCAAAAATAAAAGTGCATGAAATTTGGAGTTAACCTTACCAGGTAGCAAGCCCATATGGGCCCCATATGGGACAAATTGGGTTGATCCATGCCCATATGGGCCCCACATGGGCTTGCTACCTGGGTTGTTACATGGCTTGGTAATTGTTTGGAGGTAGACTCTTCAGGAGTGAAATCAGGAGGCAGTTTTTCACCCAAAGGCCAGTGGAACTCTCTCCCCCACCCCCAAAAGGCTGTGGATGTTTGCATCCATTCATATTTTCAAGGTTGAGGTAGATAGGTGAAAGCTTCCATCTTGAAAGCTAGAATGGTCTCCACACTCCAACTCCTCTCTGGGTGAAAACCTTCCTTATGAGCTCTCCTCTCACTGTTCTTATGACAATCTTCTAAGTATCTGCCCTTGTCACTGACTCACTTGTCCATGGGAATCACCTGTTTCTCTACACTCTGACAAAACCCTCATGATTGGATCCACCTGATTCAGTTCCCCCTTCAACCTTCTCTCCTCCGAATGAAAACAAAACTAGTCTCTCCAATTGTTCTCCGTAACTGTAGACCTTCATCTCCGCCATTGTTTTCATCAACCACCTCTGCCTCCCACCCAACCCCACCATCCCAGGTCAGAACATCTCTCCTGAAGTGAGGCAACCAGAGGTTGTTGGAATGGAATGTGAACTCTCTCTATCCCTGGAGGGACACATCCTGATTACATAATTCTGGAAAGGATTAGGCGCAAATTGGCAAGAGTCAAGGTTTGGTTGGGGAGCCCAGAGAGTTGGGATAATTCCTAGAATCTAACCAACTAAAAACGCAAAGCTCGCCATCTGCTTGTCCAGCTAGGACCACCCTACTTGTTCAGGATTTGGCTGCAGGTTTAACAGAGTTAACAGTGGGATGACTCACCTGCCTAGGGACTGGTCTGCTCATCCAGGTCCTGCCAATTGGCCGGGGTGGGCTGGGCTGGGGTGTCATCCTGCAGAGACCCACCTTGCTCAGGGACAGGCTTAGAGACCTGCACAGACGGCTGACTCGATTCTGACATTCCATTGCAAAGCGTTTCACCCTGGAGCTAGTTCCCAAAAGCTTTCATCTCCAAGCATTCGTAACTCGTCGACTTCCCGAACTCTTTCCTCCACAAGCTACGGATCATCCGGAACTCTGCAGTTTATATCCTCTCCCTCACCATGCTCTGTGACACCATCTCCCCCCCACCCCAGCCTCGACCAGCTCTCAGCTCTCCACTGAATTTCCCCATCTCCCAGAGTTTAAAATCCTTGTCGTCTCCTTCAAAGTCCTCCATGGCTTTGCCTCTGCCTAACGTGACTTCTGATCCCATATCAACCTGTCTCCACGCAGCAGGCTCTGGCCTGCTCCATGTTCCCCATCCAGCCTCACATTGGTGGTCAGGCCTTCAACCTCTCTGTCCCAACCTTCTTCAACTCTATCCCACAAACCCTTTGTCTCACTCCCTCCCTTACCTCCTTCAAGTCACGTCTCAAAGCCCTCCTCTTTGACCAAGCCTTCGGCCACCAATCCTACCCTCCCTCCCTGCCATCCAATCCTCCCCGATCCTTCAGTTCCTGTCCAAATCCCTGACTGTCCAGCGCCTTAGGACGTTCTCCCAATGTGCAAGGCTTTGACTTTACAAGGTATCATTTGACTTTAATGGTGGATAGGGAGGGAGGGAGGTGTCAGCAAAGGTAATACAGATAAAGAGCGAGATAACTAAAACACCTGTATGCAAATAAAGAAATTACTATAATAATAGAATTAATTGTTGCATTTGATAGAGTGCCTTCTCACGCCTCTGAGACATCTCAAAGAGCTCCACAGGACACACAGTAAAGTGAATTGACTACATTTGTGGGCGAAACACGGCAGCCAATTGCACACAGCTGTGTCCTTCATACAGTCAATGGTGTGGGGGGGAGGACGGGGGGTGGTGGGGGGTGGACGACGACGACCCTATTATGATTATTTTTTAACTATTTTTTAACGGGTTCCAACTTACTTACCGCTTGGTAAACAGAGACCTGTGGAGTGAGGAAACTTGCCCAACATTGCGCACCCCCCACCCACCCACCGCCCCCTCCCTGCCCAGCAATCAAACCCAGGTGTTGCAGTTTGGGAGGCGAGTGCACTGACCACAACAACAACAACAACAGCAACAAACAACAACAACAACAAGCAACAACATGACATCGATAGAGAGCCTTTCACGTCGGGAGGCTGAGGGTGTACGACTCCCCACCCCCCCCCTCTCCCCCATTTGGCATCGATGCAAAGACAATAGCCCGAGTACCAGCGGTGAGTAAACCTCATCAGGTACACGGTCAGAGAGAAAACATGATGAAATCCTGACAAGTTGAAGGATTTGGGGAGTGAAGTGTGTGTGTGTGTGTCTGCAGTGTGGAGGTTGCCATTGCCAGCTTGTGTCGCTGGGAGGCACTGTGTACTGTACACTGTGTGTGTAGTGTGTGTGTGTGTGTGTGTGATTGAAAGAAGAGGAAAGGGGAGAGGCGTAGGACATTGACTCACTCCCTCTCTCTCTCTCTCTCTTGCTCTTTTCTCGCCTGTGGCGTCTCTCTTGGGTTTTTGGTGAAGGCTTGACAGGCTTGTCCTCCCCACACTGACTGGCCTGGAACAGTGAACACACACACACACCAGACACACACAAGACACACACAGACACAAGACACACACAGACATTGGGAGATGTAGCTTTCATTAGGGGGGTGGGTGGGGGGGGAAGAGAAAGACTTAAGAGAGACAGACAGAGAGATAGAGACAGACAGAGAGATAGAGACAGACACACACACACACACACAGAGGGAAATCCTAATAGCTTTATTATTGAAGTCCCTCCCTCCCTCTCTCCCTCTCTCTCTATTGAAGAGGAACTTTCAATGTATCTGAATGGCTGGAGCTCAACCCGGAGTCCACGCTCTTCAACTCAAACCCATCTCTGTTCCTGACAACTTGAAGAAAGGCAACAAATTTATGAAATGGGATGATGTGAGTACTGAGTGTGTGTGTGTGTGTATAACACGACCTCTCCTGTCTCTCCCCCACTGCCCACCCCCGCCTTCCCCACTGACATTCATTCACACTCACTCACTCACACAAATCACAGTGAGCATTGAGAGTGTGTGTGTGTGTTTCTGTTGTATTTGTACCTGGTCTCTGGATGTGAATATGATACCTCTGCCTCTCTGCCTCTCCATCTACTCTACACCCCTCTCTCTGTCTATCTCCTCTACCTCCCTCTCTCCATCTCCCCAACACCTCTCTCTATCTCCCCTACATCTCTCCACCTCCCCTACCCCTCTCTCCCTCCATCTCTCCTACCCCTCTCTCCCTCCATCTCTCCTACCCCTCTCTCCCTCCATCTCTCCTACCCCTCTCTCCCTCTCTCCATCTCCCCTACACCTCTCCCTCTCTCCATCTCCCCTACACCTCTCCCTCTCTCCATCTCCCCTACACCTCTCCCTCTCTCCATCTCCCCTACACCTCTCCCTCTCTCCATCTCCCCTAGCCCTCTCTCTTTCTCTCCATCTCCCCTACACCTCTCTCTCTCTCCATCTCCCCTACCCCCCTCTCTCTTCATCTCCTCTACATCTCTCTCTCTCTCTCGCCCTTTTTCTATCTACTGCTTCTCTACGTCTCACTCTATCTCGCCCCCCTCCCTCTCTCTGCCTCTCCATCTCTCTCTGTACATCTCCTCTCCTCGCCCCCCATCCCCCTTTCTTCCATCTCTCCCTCTACGTCTCGTCTCCTGTCCTCTCTCTCTCTTGTATCTCTCCTCTCTTTACTGCCTCTAATCTCGGAATAGGATAAGAATGGCTTCTTGTAAATGGTCTCTCCCTCTCTCTCTCTCTCTGCCTCCCTCCCCTTCTCCGTGTGTGGCTTGGGCTCGATGGAGTGACAGACAGTCTTGGGCTGAGGCAAGGCCATCAACCCCCTTAGCCTGGGGGAGAGTGAGAGTGAGAGAGAGAGGGAGATGGAGGCAGGGACCGGTAGCATAGGGAGAGAGCTACAGCATGAGGAGAGGGGAGGGGAGGGGGAAGAGGTAGAGAAAAGGAGAAGAGAGAGAGAGAGAGAGATGGAGAGAGGGGCTACCTACAAGAGAGAGATGGAGAGGTAGGGGGAGAAGGGAGATGGGTGGAAAGGTAGAGGAGGGAAGAAGCTGGTAGAGGAATTGAGAGAGAGAGAGAGAGAGAGACAGGAGGAGTTAGAGGTAACAATAATAATAATAATACTTGCTTTTGATATAGTGTCTTTCACGTCTTCTTGGGTAGAGAGACAGAGAGAGTAGGAGAGGTGGAGGGTAGATGGAACCAGGGATTGGTGGAGAGGGAGAGGGGAAGTAGAGGCGGGGAAGAGGAGTTGAGTAGGGGAAGAGATAATAATTGCATTTGGTATTTACAGCGCCTTATCACGGTTTCCAGACGCCTCAAAGCGCTTCGCACGATACGCTTTGACTGTTATATTTTGTGGGCGAAACACAGTAGCCAATTGCGCACAGCAATGTCGTACAGACAGTCGGGGGAGAGAGGTGGGAGAAGAGAGATAGGAGAGGGAGAGGATGGGAGAGAGAGAGAGAGCGAGAGCGGAGTGGTTGAGGATGGAGAGAGAGAGGAGAGGTAGTGGACGGGAGAGGGAGAAAGAGCGAGAGTGGAGAGTCCGAGGTAGAGAGAGAAAGAGGTGGAGTAGGAGGAGAAGAAAGAGATGGAGAGGTAGGGAGAGAGGTAGAAAGAGAGAATGGGAAAGGAGAGGGAGAGGTGTGGGGACTGAGAGGAGATCAGAGCGGAGGGGAGAGGAGAGGAGGGGAAGATGTAGATGTAGAGAGGGAGGGGAGAGAAGCCGTGAGGCGAGGGGAGTAAAGAATGAAGATTGTTGTGTGACAGTAACTGTCAGAATACTTGCCCTCCCAACCTCAGCCCTGACCCCCCCTCCCCAACCTCAGTCCCCTCCCCAACCCACTCCCTAACCTCAGCCGTGACCCCCTCCCCGACCTCAACCCTGACCCCCTCCCCGACCTCAGCCCTGACCCCCTCCCCAACCACAGCCCCCTCCCCAACCTCAGCCCTGACCCCCCCTCCCCAACCTCAGTCCCCTCCCCAACCCTCTCCCCAACCTCAGCCCTGACCCTCTCCCCAACCTCAGCCCTGACCCCCTCCCCAACATCAGCCCTGACCCCTCCCCAACCTCAGCCCTGACCCCTCCCCAACTACAGCCCCCTCCCCAACCTCAGCCCCGACCCCCTCCCCAACCTCAGCCCCGACCCCCTCCCCAACCACAGCCCCCTCCCCAACCTCATCCCTGACCCCCTCCCCAACCACAGCACCCTCCTCAACCTCAGCCCTGACCCCCCTCCCCAACCTCAGCCCTGACCCCCTCCCCAACCTCAGCCCTGACTCCTCCCCAACCACAGCCCCCTCCCCAACCTCAGCCCCGGCCCCCTCCCCAACCACAGCCCCCTCCCCAACCACAGCCCCCTCCACAACCTCAGCCCTGACCCCCCCTCCCCAACCTCAGTCCCCTCCCCAACCCACTCCCCAACCTCAGCCCTGACCCCCTCCCCAACCTCAGCCCTGACCCCCTCCCCAACCTCAGCTCTGACCCCCTCCCCAACCACAGCCCCCTCCCCAACCTCAGCCCTCTCCCCAACCTCAGCCCTCTCCCCAACCTCAGCCCCCTCCCCAACCTCAGCCCTGACCCCCTCCCCAACCCCAACCCAAAAGGAACATGATTTTTCAGAGATTTCAAGCTTTGAAAACTCCATCCAATCACCACCCGTATGACCAAATCCCAGTAACATATTGTTGAGTTGTTGCGAGCTGTGTGTTAGTGAATGTTTCTGTTGCCCGTGTACCAATAGTGTGATCATTAGTACGGTTCAGCCGGTTCAAATTTACTTGTGTCAAAAAAAGAAGCACCTGAGTCAGCAAGTGACAATGCTCGTGTTTGATACCAACTCCTATAATATCCAAACATCCGGTGTCGCAGGTGGAGTTCCTGTTATCTATAGCGTATTTATAATAACAGCCGTTATCCTCATCACACCTTTGAGGCGTCTAAAAGCGCTTCACAGAATTTAGTGTGAGAAGAATTGACTATGTATTTCGTGGGAAAAATCCCCAAATCCCAATTGCGCTCAACAGAGTACCACAAACAGTCATGGATTGAGTTAACATTTTTTTAAAGGGATTTATTCCCCCCCCATCACCCCCCCCCACCCCACCCCCACCTCCCCCACAGAAAAGCCATTTGCCAATCGACAAGCAGCCAGATTCCTACTCACTGCCAGGCAAACAGAGGCGTGTGGAATATGGAAACTTGACCTGTATCGGGAAGTTGTTGCACCATTACTACTAAAATAGCCATAAAACAAATGGGACGGTTTTAATGGAGGGATTGTTGGTCAGGAACCCGGTAGAGAGGGGGGGAAAAAAAAACTATTTTTTTGATTAAGGCCACAGGATCTTTTAACGTCCTCGGAACAGGAAACAGAACCAAAGTTGTCAGGAAATGGATGATGAAAATGCCATTAGGAATTCCTATTGCAAGGTTATGTTTCGGTTATTCATTAACACGTTTTAAGAGTGAAAGGTGCTTGTAGGTAGCGTACTGTTAAACACCCCCAAAAAAAAGGTACTTTATCATGCGTTTCTCTGCTGTTGCTAGGATTCCACAGCCGTGACCCCGGTTACACTCAAAGTGGATCCTCAGGGATTGTTCCTCTATTGGACAGATCAAAACAAGGTAAGGAAAGCTAAAGCCCACTTGAATGCCACGCAAACGTGGGGCAGATTGCATTCCCGAGCCCCATGCGTGTGTTTGCTTGTTACTGTACTGTTAGAGTTGCACATGTCCAGCCTACAAAGTACTGTGCAGTGGGTGGAATTCTCTGAAGTGTCCCATTGTAAGTGGGAGCATATTGATTTTGTGATGCCGATTCCCCTAATGGTTGAAAAGCGTTTACTCCCTCCCACCACCCCCACCACCACCTTTCCTCCCCCTCTCCCCCCACCCCCATCCCGCATCCCGCATCCATCTTAAAATCCACGATTTTATTTATTTTTGTGTGTAGGAAGTGTGTGCGCACACTGCCACCAACTCTCCCGAACCTATGCAGGAAATGTATTTATTATTCACGCCATGCGTCACACACAATGTTAATACTGTAATACTAATAATAACTTTCGCAATTTGATAAAATAAATAGAAATCCTATTAGTGCTTTGCACGTCTTCTAATCTAGACATCTGAAAAGTGCTTCACAGAATCCGAAAGTGAATTGTCTTATACTTTAATTGTCCAAATGAAGCAGCCAATTGTGCGCAGCAGTGTCCCACAAACAGTCGTGGGTTGCTGTGACCAATTTAGTATTTTTTTTGGAGGGACTATTATCAGGCGTGTGGAGTAAGGAAACTTGCCCAAGGTTTTGCCCCGCCAGGAATCAAACCCAGGTCTCTCGCTTGCGAAATGACTTATCTCATTGTCCTGAATTGTCCCAGCATCCAAATTTTTTTACTGTAAATTGGAATTAACTGCGTGTTCATTTGGCAACGTGGCAACCAATTTGAACAGTAATGTGCAAGTTGCCTGCCACGTTCACTCAAACACAAATGTAGTTACTACACTTTGTAATACGTCACATTGAGCTCTTTGAGTTGTCTTTGCGATGTGATGAGGTGCCGTATCAAATGACTCTTGCAGAGTTTATCTTGAAGCGCTTCGAGAGGTCTATCTAAGACGTGCTCAACCCTTGTATCAAATGCAAGGATTATTATTATTATTATCCTCAAAGAATCTTGGATTGTCCACAGTTGCTTCACCCAAAGCCTCCGAAGTGCAAGGAGCCAACCATTCCAGTGATTAGCAACGTGACTCTGGCTTCTGAAGAATGCAGAGGCAAACATCAAAATAGAAGGGTAACAGAGTAGAGAGCTTCACTGGAGACTACTCACCGGTATCACTGTTCACCCCAAGTGAGAAGCTGTCCCTAGCTTGATGATACAATATTCTTTCGCCTTCTACACTGTGACATGCAAGGTCTAACTTGAGGCAGTTTTATGTGAAGGTATAAATACTGTAAGTGGGTTGGTCTGGATACCTGTGAGCGATTCTCTAAAGTCTCTGAAGTGGGCATAATTAAAGATCTATAGTAAACGTAAGTAAAAAATGATGCAACCGGCAAAGCAGAAAGAAGTCAAACTAATGTGGGAACGCTGCAAAACATGCAAACATTTTTCTCATACTTTCTATTTTAGAATTTTCAAATTCCAGCACGGACCAACACACAAAAGATATTCTGTCTCTTGAGTGGCCGATGGACAAGATGTAGGGATGTCCTCAGGCTGTGTCATGAAAGGGGTCTTTTAAGTGAAGAATGACAAAACCTCACACTAGCTCTCCTTCTGCTTCACCCTAACCCCTAACCCTATGAGTGGTGACATTGTCCTGGCAAATACGCTAATGGAAGAATTGGTTGCCACAAGGTCTCAGGCTTCAAACCGCTTTCCTATGGGGTATATGTGATAAGGCGCCATTTCAAATTGAATCATTATTATTACCAAGTGTGAACCCACACAAGCGATTCACCCAGAAATATACAGTCAGTTCACTTCACAGTAACTTCTTTGAAACGCTTTGAGATGTCTTGAAGTAGTGATAACGCGCTTCACATCAAATGCAAGGATTGTTATTATAATTATACTCCACTGTGACTGACAGGTTTGAACTGATGAGGCTGTTTCAGTTTAGTGATGCAGTAATGAGCATTTGTCGTTGAGTTAACCTGCATCGGCAGTTAACGTATGGTCAATTAATCATTTTTATATTGCATTATTAAGTATCTTACGTTCATTCGCACCTGCAGCAATCTTAATAGGTGTTATTTCAATGTGACGATTTTGATTTCTGAGGTGGCATTTGTGTCTGGATGTGATTCAGATGTTAGTTTCTTAATGGCTAGAGATTACATCAATCGTATCTGGAGCAAATGTTGGAAACTGTCAAACAGTGTCAGTGTATTTGGAAGTGAGCCAAATCCTCAATGAATATAGTCTTCATAACCGACAACCAGTGTTTGAGTCATATCTGTAGTGGTGCCTGGATTATATGAATTGTATTACCTTCATTTTTTTAATCTGCCACAGTATTGATTAGATTTCCCGTTAACAGATATCTGCCGAGGGTTACTCTAAAAGAGCAGCATGAAAGTAAGACCAATTAATTAATGTAGATGTACTGCACCTGGTTAAGTTATTTAAGTTATTAACTTATTCCAAACACAAGCCTTGCGTCTCACCAACCTGCAAGAATTCTCTGGGCGCAACAAGACCAAGATCCATCCAGTTCGCTTGCCACTATCCTGGCAGTCACGTGTCATGTAGCAAAATATACGTTGTATCCACAGATATTATTTTCCATCTAAAATCTATCTAATGTGTTCTTGAAACAAACAATACTTTCTGCTTCCGCTGCCTCCATAGGGAGCCATAAATTCCATAAGTTTACTACTTGCTGTAATGATTTGGCAGATTTGTTCTGCATTTACCTTTCTTCAATCATAGGCTGTATTAGTGTATGGTATGGGTAGGATATATAGCAAATTCTTATTCTCAGTGATTAGAGCACTCTAATCCCTCGCAAAAAAAACAATTGGTCAATCCACAACTGTTTGTGGGACACTGCTGTGCGCAATTGGCTGCTGTGTTTCACCCACAAATATACAGTCAATTCATTTTACAGTATATTCTGTAAAGCGCTTCGAGGCATCTAGAAGATGTGAAAAGCGCTATGTCAAACGCCAGGATCATTATTACTATTACTATTATTCTGCGAAGGGGCGTTTTGAGACGTCTGGCATATATGGTGAGCGCTATATCAAGTATAAGGATTATTATTATTATGATTTTTATATTTTTACACATGGAGATATCCGTGCACCTGGAATGGAATGTGTATCTCTCTCTCTCCTTGGAATGACAAATGCTCCTTTACTTAACTCTGGGGGAGCATGGGCTTCCACGTGTGTCAGACACACTGGCTGATCACGATGATGTGTTTCTGCGTGTGTCAGACACACTGGCTGATGACGGCGATGTGTTTCAGACACCCGAGTGCCTGATAAAAGATGATCTGCAATAGTCACTTGGGTTAGTGGGTAAATGGCATGGGATTTGTATTCATGCGATGTTTGCATTACTTAACTAGAACAGGCTGCGCATGTTGCTGACTTCTGAAATATCTTGGCTTAAACCATTCCCTTCTGAGCGTGAGTGTAATTAGAATTGAGACAGGTCAAACGTACGATGGAATGTAGATTCAAGTGTAGAAGTGTTTTTAACGTTGCCCAATTTTGGAACAATTGGAGGGTGCCAACATTTCTTTTATATAAATCATAATTTATCTCTCCGGATTGCATGTATAATTATCACAAAGAATTACCAAAATAAATTCAAAGAAGCCACCTTTAATTAGCTGGGCCACAAGGGAATGGATTATCAGAACCTCATCAATTCAGTAACAGTCTTCTTGACTGTGTCCTGGCGCCAGGACACACAGCTTGTTAAAGAGGGAAGTCTCTCAAAATATGTACCGTGTCAGAAAAAATTAACGTGAAAAAGAATCCTTCAACAGTATTTTGGTTGTAGTTTGTTTTTTTTCGCTCAATTTTACAACACGAGCTCCAGAGTTTTTGGAGGATCTGCAGCGTGTGAAGCGAAGAGCTGGGAAGGCCGACGAGGAGGGAGTTTTCTGTGGTCGAGCCTTGACGTGACGAATGCGTAGGTGAGGGTTTCGGCAGCCTGGGGGCTGAAGCAGTGGCGGAGTTTGGCAATGGCACGGAGGTGGTGGAAGGCAGTGCTAGTCGCGGCCGCGCATGCAGGGGGAGAAAGGACAGTTTGGGGTCAAACAAGACACCCAGGTTCCTGAGTGGCTTGGTGAGATGGAGGTTGTAGCCGTGGATGCTGATGCTGCCAGCGACCTGAGGTACGGAGACACTGACGCGAGCCTCATGTGCCATAAACCCAACTGATCACAGTGATAGGTTTCTGCGTGTGTCAAAATTTGGCTGATCTGTGTAATTTTGTACAGTATATCTTGGTGATCGAGGCTGCGCACCTCAACTTTATTCCATTTATGTCCAGCGCACACCCCCCCCCCCCCCCCCCCACCTTTTTTTTCTCCCTTATTTGACAACCACAGTCAAATAGCTGGCAATATTGTAGAGAAGTTTGGAACATTACAGCCGGCTTTTAATCCACAAAATGTTTGGTAACAATCATGACAGCTAGGCTGCATGTAATAATGAAACAAACAATAACAATTAGAGTTTCTGTAATCATCAGTGCAATTGGAACTGCATAATAAGGCTGCTCAGAAAAGACCTGACAAAATAATATATCAACCTCCAGCAAAATGAAACTATTTTAGGAAGTTCAAATATACCTAAGAAAAGTAACATCAAAATAATAATCATAGCATGTGCTGCGTGTTTGGTAGTTGAAACTCAGCAGCCAATTTGCGTCCCACAAACAGTTGTGGCATCCATTCAAATGTAACGTTTGTCCTGGCTACCCTACACCGACAACCAGGTAGACACACTACCACTACAGTGTGATTTAAACTGTTCATTAAAAAAAATCACGCTAACGTTTCCTCTCTCTCTTGTGCGGAAATGAACTCTGTCCCGAGAATCAAAACACCGGGGCAAAAATGTGAGAGTTACAATTTAGCTAGATTCAAACCGAACCTACACGCAAAGGAACATAGGAACAGGGAAAAAGACCAATGTCCATTTGGTTGGCTGTCTCCCGTTTTGGTAGTGGCTACAACAGCAATGGAGAAGTTGGACTAACCATATCAATGTCTATTGCTATGTCTACAACACACTCAGGCCATGAGGCCAGCAAAACCCACCAGTGGTGGAAAGCTGCAAGAGCCACAGGTGCAAAGCTGCCTATTTCTCCCAAGCATATCACACTTGTATTATGTCACGTCTCAAAGAACTCATACAGTGTTGCACTGGGCCATTCTTCACAAGGGAGAAAATCAACAATAAGAACAACAAAATTGTACTTATATAGCGCCTTTCATGTCGGGAGGACGTCCCAAAGCGCTGAACAGTCTGGTCATGACTCGAGCGGGGGGCAGGGTGGGGGGGAGAGTCGGGGGATTGGGGTAGGGGGAAGGGGAAGGAGAGTGGGAGAGGGGGAAGAGTTTGGAGGGGAGCTGAAGGCGTGGTCGAAGCGGAACGTCTTGAGACCGGCCTTGAAGGAGGAAAGGGAGGAAGCGAGGCGGACGGACTGCGGGATGGAGTTCCACAGTGTGAGAGCAAAGAGGCTGAAAGCCCGGCCACCGATGGTTGGGCGGTTAGGGCGGTGGACGCGGAGCAGGCCTGAGTGTGCTGAACGGAGGGGACGGGCAGGCTTATAGGGGAACAGTAGGTCAGAGAGATAGGCGGGGGCAAGGCCGTGAATGGCCTTGAAAGTGACTTAAAAAAGCGAGCAGAGATGGTGGTATATTAGATGCGGAACCCCAGGCGCTTGGTTACACGGTGAAATGCGAAGAGCAAATCATTGGAGCCTTACAAAGGAATCTTAAGTAAGTTTCCTTACTCCACACGCTTCTAGCAGTGAGTAGGAACCCGTTTGTTTGTCCCTTTTTTTTTGGATCACTTTTCCGGGGTGGTGGGGGGGTGGGGGGGGGGGGGAATAATCCCTTCAAAGATAAATAATAAAATAATAATAATTTGGTCACTCGATCCACGTTGTTTATGGGACACTGAAGTGCACAATGGGCTGCTGCGTTTTGCCCACAAAATACACAGTCGAACACTTCGCAGTATATTCTGCGAAATGCTTTGAGATGACTTGAAGAGGGGATAAGGTGCGATATGAAATGCAAGGATTATTATTACTATTATTATTAACAAGGCTACCTATAAAAACAAAATGCCTACAGGGGGACTTGAGAGCCATTGCACCTAAGAGCTTAAGTCCCAGCTAACTGGAAGACATAACCAACTGTTGTGTGGTCTTGTATGTGGTTCACAGTAGACCATATCTCTCTCTGTGCATGCCTTACATTTCCAACACACTGGATCAGTTCCAGTCTTAGTGAATCTTCTCTCCACGGGTCACAGTGACTCTCTGTTTATCTCCATATTACATCTTTTTCACCGTAACGCAAGCCGTCTTTCCCCTTCCCTCTATTGAGTGAGACCCTTTGCTTTACATTTGTTTCCTCTCTCAATTCTACTGTGTTTTGCGTGTGATCAATCACTACTCACTCATTTCTTCTCTTATTAGTTCATCGCTTTGGTTGTCGATCGTTTTTCAGTTTGCCTTTTTCCCCTCATTCCGATTCTCTTGGTTTTATTGTGCGACCACAGAACCTGATCTCAACTCCGCAATCTGTGCTTGGAATTAGTTCACCAGCACAGATGTTGTCTTACATCAAGCTGTTGTTCTTACTGGTTTACATCTTACAAAATGGTGCAAAGACAGACGCAAAGTTTGCTCTCTATTTTAGCTCCATTTTAGCACCACATTGGGACTTTGGGCTCACAGTCCAGGCTCACGCACCATTGCCATGCTGGGGGGAGCTCCGCATTGTCAGAGGTGCTGTCCTTAAAACTGACGTTTGCGTTCCTGTTCAGGTGGACGTTAAAGGTCGAATAGTACTACAGTATTTGAAAAGTGAAGGGAATTTCGCTCTCCCAGTGCCCTGGCCAACAGTCCACCAAATAAAATTGTTCACAAAACACAAAATACTACAGATGCTGGGAGAATAAATTAGTTCATCCACTTCATGGCTGTTTGTAGCATGTGGCTGTGAATGACATTCCCCGCAGCATTGGTCTACCAATACACAGTCACTACACCTTACAGTAAATCCTGTGAAGTTTGTACCTTGAAGTGGTTCGACCACAACAATGCGAGGATGATTATTATTATTATAACTGAATGACCAATATCAAAGAGCCATCAAAATGAATGCTGACATTTCAATTACTGTGATACTAAATTAAGATTTCTATAATAATAATCCTGGCCAATCATGTTAATGACACCTCTCAAAGTGTTTTACAGGTTATACATATTGTGTATTTTTGGAGCCAAAAGATGGCAGTCAATTGCGCACTAAAAATATCTCACAAACAGCCGTGGATTGAGTGACCACCTTTTTTTTTAGGGAGGGATTACTACCCTCTGAAAAGCGATCCATCAATCGACTAAGAACTGTGTGTCTACTTACTGTGAGGCAAACTGAGACGTGTAGAGTAAGGAAACTCACTGAAGGTTTTGTCTTGCCTGGGAATCATACCCAGATCCTTTCACTTACGAGGCGATCGCTCTAATCACTATGCTAAGGGACCATTAGCATTTCTAGGTCGGTGCATATGATAGAATTATACAGCACAGAAGGAGGACATTCAGCCCTTTGTGTCTGTGCCATCTTTTTGAAAAGAGCTGTCCAAATCAATCATATCTCATCTGCTCTCTCCTTTTAAACTTGTCTTCCCGAAATCATTATCTGCTTCTCTCTCAAAAGTTCTGATTGAATTGGCTTCCACCACGCTTTCAGGCAATGCATTCCAGATCCGAACCATTCGCTATGTGAAAACATTTTCCCCCCACATCCACTCTGTTTCATTTAACAAGTATTTTAAATCAGTTGTCCTTGGGTTACTTGCCAGTGGAAATATGATACCAACTTTGCCAAATTGTTTTAGAAACTACACAAGGTCAGGTGGACAGGGGCCACCAGCTAAGCCTGTTGATGCTTTGACAAATTGGTTAACTTGAAGAATTGGAACTGAACTGGCTCCAAGTGACAGAATTTACACATAACATGCTTGGCAACAGACTGTCAGAATGGAGCCAGCCCTCTGCGTCCATCTCTAGTCCAGTTGCTGAGCCAAGCAGATACACAGTAGGGCACTGCTGATGACAACAGAATCCCCTCCCAACCTTCTCTGCGCCCAACAGATACAACTTCTCCAGTCTCGGGTTCCAACTGACTCCTAGGTAAACAGAGGGATGTGGAGTAAGGAAACTGACTCCTAGGTAAACAGAGGGGTGTAGAGTAAGGAAACTTGCCCAATGTTTGGCCCTGCCTGCCCGGGAATCAAACTCAGGTCCTCTCACTTGCGAGGCGCGTACTCTAATCGCTGAGTTACAGGACTCCGCAGGATTAACTTTGCTGGTGCCTTATAGAATAATAATATTATTATAATAGAATAACTACAATAATAATCCTTATAGAATAATCCTTGTTTGATGGAGAAGGCTGGGCTGTGCTGAAACCTGTCTCAAGCGCTCCAACTGTTTAAAAATAGGACCCATCCTTTCCTTGAACCATTGAAATGTTTATCATTTTCCAGCGTTTTTCCTTCTTCCAGCATAGAAGTAAATACAGTAATACTCTAATATAATGTGAAGGACATAAACACTTCAGGGAAATTAACCCTCTGCTGGAATTACGCATGCTCTATACGAGTTGGAAGAGTTTTGAGCGTTTATTATAGAAATGATTGTTTAATGACCGATGTGTATTGTATTGTACGAGTAGTTTTTATATGTTAACACTATTAACAGTTGACTCTGTGTGAAAACTATCACTTGGTTCATAGTGCCACTTACTGACACCGCTTGAGCAATTATTACTGTGAGCAGTCGATCCTACCCACTGCTATTGAATAAATAATTGCAATTGTCTATTGTTGTTTCTGCTTATTTTCTAGTAATACGGGAGAAATCGTTATTCCTTGTTAAAGGCCATTAGAACTTCTTTGTTTGCTAGATGGTAGAAATGTAATATCTGTAGAAGGCATTGAACCTACGACCTTACGTTACATCAAACTCGGAAAGCTGTTCTCACCAAACCTAGCAATTGTGGGTACTCCACCAAACCTAGCAATTGTGTGACGGCTACTTTTTGTTCGTGTTGTATCTTCTGAATCATCAAATTAAATAAATCGTTCATTCACGCTTTAGGAGCAAGCATTCCAAATAAAGCTCTTTGATTGTTGTTTCCGTTAGACACCCACTTCAGCTCCTGTCTACAGCTTGAGTGCCTAGCTAGATGCCCTAAGTTGCTTTGCAGAATCCTACCCACGTGAAAGACGCTGTGTAAATGTTATAAATTGTAGAGTATTTTATCAGTGCTGCAGCCTGTTAGGGCTATCAACATTTTTTTTTAAACCCGATCTCTTATATTTTGGGGTCAGCCAAGTGCCTGACACAGTGGAACCCATGAGCAAAACAGACTGAGAGACCACGCGTCCTACACGTAGAAGTTTCTGTGTATTGGAATGGAATGCGCACTCTCTCCCTAGAAGGACCTACCTTCTGTACTTCATTCCAGGGAGTATTAGGTGTAGGCTACCAAAAGCCAAGATCTGGGGATTGCAGAGTCTACATTGGGGTAACTGCTGGAGCCTAACCTGCTAACACCACATAGCGTGCCATCGAGAGCACTGCCTTGACAAGTTTTGCCGATGCTTATTCAGCTAGGACCACCCTAACCTACCTGTTAGGGCTTTGGCTTCCACGGTTTACAGGAGCTGAGTGAGATGATTCCCTGCTCCCCCCCAGTGACTGGTCTACCCTTCCATATCCTACCGATGAGTTCAGCTGTGCTGTCGTCACTGGTGACCTGGAATATTGCGGACCTGCCTGGCTCAGGAACCAGACTATATAAATGTAATTTTGATTGATTTTGATAGAGACTGTCACAGAGGGTGGATTTGGTCCAGATGTTCTGTTGCTACACACATCACCTTGGAGCCAATTAAGAACATAAGAACACAAGAATTAGGAGCAGGAGTAGGCCATTCGGCCCCTCGAGACTGCTCCACCATTCAATAAGATCATGGCTGATCTTCTGACCTAACTCTAATTACCTGCCCTATCCCCATATCCCCTAATGCCTCTATTTTTCAAAAATCTATCAGTCTCAGCCTTGAAAATGTTCAAGGACTGAGCATCTACATCCTTCTGGGGTAGTGAATTCCATAAATTCACTACCCTCTGAGTGAAGAAATGTATCCTCAACTCTGTTCTAAAAGGCTGACCCTTAATTTTAAGACTGTCACCCCTGGTTATAGATTCTCCTACCAGGGGAAACAGTCCCTCACTGTCTACTTTATCTAGCCCTTTAAGAATCTTATATATTTCAATAAGATCCCCCCTAATTCTTCTGTACTCTAGAGAATACAGCCCTAGTTTATTCAACCTACCCTCATAGGTCGGTCCCCTCATCCCAGGAACTAACCTAGTGAATCTACGCTGCTCCCCTCTAAGGCAATATGTTCAGCTCCAGTTCAGCTACGAGGACACCCCGCGTACCCCCTGTCACCCCCCACTGTATTTTTCCGCCCTCAATCAGTGGGTATCAGAAATTCCCTACCAAAATCAGCTTCTCGTGGAGCCAGATTGAAATTAGATATTCTTTGCTGAGAAATGCATTTCTCAATCTTCCAATTTTTTTAATCCGTGAAACAATGGTGTCACAAAAGAGCAAGGCACTGCTGATGACAGCACAGCCCAGCCTGACTCATCAGCAGGACCTGAAAGGGCAGACCAGTCACTGAGGGCAGAGAGTCATTCCACTCAACTAATGTTAACCCTGCAAACCAAAGACCTAATGGGTCGGGTGGTCTGAGCTGGACAAGCAGTGGGAAAGCTTGCTGGACAGCAATATCAATGGCAAGCTATGAGGTTTTAACTGATCTGACTCCAGCAGTTACCCCAACATACACTCTGGGCTGCCCCCCACCCCCCCAAGCCTTGGCTCTTGCCAACCTGTGCCTAGTATTTTCCAGAATTAGGTAATCAGGATGTGTCCCTCCAGGGAGAGAGTGCGCATTCCATTCCAACAATCTATCTCTTGGATTTCCATGTGTAGGTGGATACATGGAAATCTCAGTTTGGTTTGGAGATACTTAAACACAGTGATGGATTTCTGCAGGTGTCAGTCACCTGGCTGACAAAATAATCAATCCTTTCAAACATACTTTTGTTTGTCTGGCAAGATTGGCTTTGGCATTGAGTCAACGAACGGGGTTTGCCTGCCAAGGCGGGAATCTGAATTTGTAATCTGATCTTATTCCATCTGAGGATATACAGAAGCGAGAGTGCCACCACCTGAACCAGGCTGACACATACAGAGGAAACTAGGAAGAGGCCATTCACGCCAAAGTCCGACCGCTGATGGTGGGGTGGGCGGGCCGGGAGGGGCAGAACATACTGTAAAGTGAATTGAATGTATATTTTGTGGGCAAAACATGGCAGCCAACTGCACACAGCAGTGTCCTACAAATATTTGTGGATTGAGTGAACAAATTACTATTTCTTTTGAGGGATTAATACCCCCGGAAAAGCAATCCATCAATCGATTTCCTACTTACTGCTAAGGTAAACAGAGGTGTGTGAAGTAACAAAACTTGTCTAAGATTTCGCACTTGCCTGGAAATCACACAAAGGTCCTCTTGCTTGCGAGGCGAGCGCTCTAACCAGTAAGCTACAGATTTCCTGATTTATTTACACACCTGATTCAAATTAGCCTATAACCTCTTCTGCTTTAAGGAATGTAAGTAATTAGCCTGGATTCACAGTACAGGTAAGCCTCTATTTAGGATGCTTGTATTTAGGACGTTTTGATTGAAGGAACATAATTTTTTAACACCTTTTGATCGATATAGGACACTTAGATTCATTTTAGCAAACCAAATTTTTTGCACATGCGCAGTACATATTTTGAATATCGCAGTCGCATTTCGCGCGTCCTTTTTGTCCCTACGCACAGTCCATAGTGTATTCGCGGGGAAATCCAAGCATTTGAACAGGCCAATAGCATGTCGCTACGTCATTGTTTAAAAGCCAGCTGATTTTGAAGCAACACCACGCTACGTCAGTATTACAGTAATTTCCTAACATTTCCAAGCGACTTTGAGCGATTTATAGACTCTACCGCATTTATACCATGTTGGGAAGAGAGCAGTATGTGAAATGAGCAGCGGTAATACCGCTAGTGGACAGAAAACCCCACAAAGTAATCACTTTAAATACCAAATTGGAGGTGATAAAACGCATCGATTCTGGTGGAAAAAAGTACGGATGTCGGGAGGGCTTTAGGGCTAGCTAGATCGATGGGGGCTATTATAAAACAGAATAAAGACAATATACTGGCAAATTCAAGGTGTGTTACAGCTACAGGTGCAAGCAGATTAGCAAAACATAGGAGTGATGTGATGGAAAACATGGAAAGAATGCTGAGTGTCTGGATTGAGGATCAGAACCAGCGTAATATACCACTCAACACCCTGATTATCCAAGAGAATGCAAAATCATTGTTTAGGGAGTTAAATGATCAGGAAGTAGAAGACTCAACGGCACAATCTTTCAGTGCTAGCAGAGGGCGTTTCAAAGTTTAAAAGATGCTATGGGCTCCACAACATCAAGATGAGTGGTGAAGCTGCAAGTGCCACTACCACTGTCACACGGCCAGTATTAAAGTTTGCCAGTATTAAACGACAATACTGTACAGTTACTCCAGGTACCCCTTCTTGCCTATGTGTATTAATTTGTGTGTTATGTTGTGTGGTTTTGTGTGTTATTTAGTGGGTTTAAGGTCCGAAAATTTTGTGAAAAGAACGCATCTCTGGTTATATAATGGGACCGCATGGGAAATCGCGTTTCGATTTAGGACGTTTTGATCCAGATACAGTTTTTCAGGAACGCAACCCCGTCCTAAATAGAGGTTTACCTGTACTGTATACTCCCTTTAGCCCAGGTACTAATCTGTTTAACCTTGGCTGTGCACTGGTGAAGACATAAAGGTTTGTGTGTCCTTTCATTGTCTCCAGAAAAATGAAATAGATGAAGGCAGCTGGTAGCGGGCATTCTTTATGTCCTAGTT
This sequence comes from Hydrolagus colliei, assembly GCA_035084275.1. Lineage (NCBI taxonomy): Eukaryota > Metazoa > Chordata > Chondrichthyes > Chimaeriformes > Chimaeridae > Hydrolagus > Hydrolagus colliei. The sequence continues at coordinate 96,135,498 of CM068744.1, read as the reverse complement.
CCTAATATTCAAATAACATTTGAGAATTACTGTAAGGATAACAATTAAGTCCAAGGTACAGAAAGTGAGTTAGAAGAGATAGATCAGTATCACTGAGAGAAAATAAACTGATTTCTCAGAATTTCCCTGGTCTTAAAACCGCACACAGTTGCTACAAGCAAAATTCCCCCGTGAACTAAAATTTCCCCTTTTATTACGCACCATATATTGCTCTCTGTAAAGATTAATTTCTAGTTAAACACAAGTCTTCTCTGTGATTTGTCAATTTATGTTGAGCTAAGTTTATTTGCAGATGAAGCAATTAAATGAAACCAGATAAACGGAATACTTGGGAGTGCAAACATAATAAACTGGAACTGAGAGATGGCTTAAAGAGTAATTCTTACAATGGAAAGGACAAAGTTCATTGGAGAATGAAATGAGATGGTGTCCAAAGGGCTAGTAGTGAAGTGGTACAGCCCCAAAATGGTGGAAAACACAGTGTTTTCTTTCAACTTCTGGGCTAAACGAATTTGCCGAAACCCTTCGTTCAAATCCAGGGTTAAAAAATGTTTGGTGGCCCCCAATTAGTGTCAACAACCCCGCCACCCAGATATTCAGACAATTTAAAAATTGTATTGATTTTCCTAAATTTGTCAGTAATTGCATTGAAATGGCATTCACTTAAGGCACAGGCACGATGGACTGAATGGAGTTTTTCTGTGCTGTAATATTCTATGACTTTCTTTGACTCTGTGACAGCCTGGCTCAGTCACTGTGTGTGTGTGTGTGTGTGTGTGTCAGCCTGGCTCAGTCACTGTGTGTGTGTGTGTGTGTGTGTGTGTCAGCCTGGCTCAGTCACTGTGTATGTGTGTGTGTGTGTCAGTCAGCCTAGCTCTGTCACTGTGTGTGTGTGTGTGTGTGTGTGTGTGTGTCAGCCTGGCTCAGTCACGGTGTGTGTGTGTGTGTGTGTGTGTGTGTGTGTGTGTGTGAGAGAGAGCCTGGCTCAGTCACTGTGTGTGTGTGTGAACCTGGCTCAGTCACTGTGTGTGTGTGTGTGTGAGCCTGGCTCAGTCACTGTGTGTGTGTGTGTGTGTGTGTGTCAGTCAGCCTAGCTCTGTCACTGTATGTGTGTGTGTGTCAGCCTGGCTCAGTCCCTGTGTGTGTGTGTGTGTGTGTGAGAGCCTGGCTCAGTCACTGTGTGTGTGTGAGTGTGTCAGCCTGACTCAGTCACTGTGTGTGTGTGTGTGAGCCTAGCTCAGTCACTGTGTGTGTGTGTGTGTGTGAGCCTAGCTCAGTCACCGTGTGTGTGTGTGTGTGTGTGTGTGTGTGTGTGTGTGCGCGTGTGTGGGTGTGTGTGTGTGTGTGTCAGCCTGGCTCAGTCACTGTGTGTGTGTGTGAGCCTAGCTCAGTCCCTGTGTGTGTGTGTGTGTGTGTGAGCCTAGCTCAGTCACTGTGTGTGTGTGTGTGTGTGAGCCTAGCTCAGTCCCTGTGTGTGTGTGTGTGTGTGTGTGTGAGCCTAGCTCAGTCCCTGTGTGTGTGTGTGTGTGAGCCTAGCTCAGTCCCTGTGTGTGTGTGTGTGTGTGTGAGCCTAGCTCAGTCACTGTGTGTGTGTGTGTGTGTGTGAGCCTAGCTCAGTCCCTGTGTGTGTGTGTGTGTGTGTGAGCCTAGCTCAGTCACTGTGTGTGTGTGTGTGTGTGAGCCTAGCTCAGTCCCTGTGTGTGTGTGTGTGTGAGCCTAGCTCAGTCACTGTGGGTGTGTGTGTGTGTGTGAGCCTGACTCAGTCACTGTTCCAGAGTGTTTGACAGTGGAGGAGAGGAGCACATTGCCGAGCCAGAAGAGTGTTCCGGACTTTTGGAGCTTAGTGACTGAAAATACAGCCACCGATGGTGGAATGGATGGCACGAGGGACATGCAGGAGGCCAGAGTCAGCCGGGCTGAGGCAGTGGGTGATATAGTGGTGGTGGGTGGGTTGGGGTGGGGGGAGGTGTAAGCAGGTCAGAGAGGTGGGAAAGTGCCAGGGCTTGAAAGGATTTGAAGATGAGTGTGAGGATCTTGAAATCAATTTGTTTGCCTTATCAGTTGGTTATTTGGAGACAAGGTGATACAAAGCGCCCTCTGTTCTTCAACATAAGGGATCCTTCCAACACACAAGCCATTCTCAGAAATCTTTCTCTTCTCTTTGTGCTCCTTTGACTTCATCTTTGAAATTGTGTTTGCATTTTGAACAGCATCTGCACAAGGTGTGCAAACCTTGACCTTTATCAGGTTCATTCACTGTGGAATACCAGGTTTCTTATTACCCCTGGTAGGACCTTCACATCTTTCAAAACACTGTGGTCAACAGAGAGAGAAAATATAATTTATCATTGAAGATTGCCTTCAGTCCAGCTTCCCAATTTCTACAGCTGCTTGATCATGTTTGTTTCCCATCTTCTCTCATGATGTTTCCCTTAATAAATAGGAAATGTCAGTTTTCCTATTTTGTATTTTGTTTGGTCTAGGTAACTGGCTGTTTAGTACAGTTACATTACAATAATATAATAATGATAATTCCAATTAAATACAAGTCTTCTCTCTGATTTTCTAATTTCTGGTTAAGCTATATTTACAGAGAGAGGAATTAAATAAACATAATACTTGGGAGTGCAAACATAAACTGAAACTGAGAGATGGCTTAGAATAATTCTTACAACGGAAAGGACAAAGTTAATTGGAGAATGAAATTAGATGGCATCTAGAGGGGTACAGCCCAAATGAGGTAGCAAACATTGTTCTTTCAATTGTGGAGCCAAAGGAATTTACCGAAACCCTTTTGATCAAGTCCAAGGTTGAAATAAGTTTGGCGGCCCCCAATTAGTCCCAACAATTAGTCCACCCAGGTCACCCAAGATGTGCATTGAATTTAGAAATAGCCTTGACTTTCACAAAGTTATCCTTAATTGCATTGAAATTGCATCAACTTAAGACACAGGCACGATGGGCCCAATGGTCTCCCTCTGTGCTGTAATATGCTATGACTCACATTCATAATAATAATAATCCTGGCATTTGAGTCAGCGCATTATCATGTTTTCAAGACAAAGTGCTTCACAGAATATACTGTAAAGTGAATTGACTGTACATTTTGTGGGTGAAATGCGGCAGCCGATTGCGCACAGCAGTGTCCTGGAGGTTAATAAAACAATAAATGATCCTTGCATTTGATATAGCGCATTTCATGTCTTATCGACATCCTAAAGCGCTTCACAGAATATACTGTAAAGTGAATTGACTGTATATTTGTGGGCGAAACGCGGCAGCCAATTGCACACAGCAGCGTCCCCACAAACAGTCATGGATTAAAAATGACCAATATTTTTGTTTAGTGATTATTATTAGGCATGTGGAGTAAGGAAACTTGCCCAAGGTTTCGCCCTGAACTGCCTGGAATCGAACCCATGTCTCTTGCTTGTAAGGCGAGTCTCTAACCACTGAGCTACAGGACTCCAGATTGTTGAGATATAATGTAGTGTAAATGTTTGAGAAGGTCAGTGTTACACAAGTCGGCAGTGCGGTGCTTTGGAGTGGAAATTGGGATATGATGTGATATTTCTGCCCAGTACATTACTGATTTTCTACTTTAACATTTAAATTACATTTCCTAGTGGAGTCCTACATCTCAGTGGTTGGAGAACTTGCCTCGCAATCAAGACTCCTGGATTCGATTCCCGAACCTTGGACATGTTTCCTTATTCCACACGCCTGACAATAATCCCTCAACAAAAAAAAACTAGAAAACTCTTGACGTGTTTCGTTGCAATAAAGGGCAAATGTACAGTCAAACCACTTTACAGTATATTCTGTGAAGCACTTTGAAACGATTGGAATACATGAAAAGTGCTACAGCAAATGCAAGGATTTTTAAAATTATTTCACTCATAAAATATACAGTCAATTCACTTTGCAGTATATTCTGTGAAGCACATTGAGACGTCTTGAAAATGTGATAAGGCGCTATAACAGGCTAGGATTATTATAATTATTATTATTATTCTTTCTTTCATTTAAAAAACTTTGTTCACTGATCATTTTGATGGGAGTTCCCTACATCATAAAATACACAGTAGCCACCTCCCACCAATGCATGGAGGCAGGCTCTGCCATTGTTAAGCTCCCTGAAACCCTACCGAGCATGGAGGGTACTATATTAAGGCGCTCCTGTATCTCAGTGGTTAGAGCACTCGCCTTACAAGAGTGTGACCTGTGTTCGAATCCCGGCAGGTCAGGGCGAAACCTTGGGCAAGTTTCCTTGCTCCACAGGCCTAATAATAATCCCGCCAAAAAAAAAACCACAATAATAAAAATTGGTCATTTTCAATCCACGACTGTTTGTGGGGGACACTGCTGTGCGCAATTGGCTGCCGTGTTTTGCCCACAAATATACAGTCAATTCACTTTACAGTATATTTATTCTGTGAAGCGCTTTGAGACGTCGATAAAATGTGAAAAGCGCGATATCAAATGCAAGGATTATTATTATTATTTAAGTGTAGATTGTTGTTGTATAACGCAGCGCGCTGAACCTGATTCCCACCTTGAGCACAACTTCAATATTTCAGGGAAACACAGTTGGTTGATTGGCTCTCTATCTCACCAAAGCTCGGGGTGAGAGATGAGGGGGAGGGAGAGATGACGTTCAAGGCTAAAACCTGGGGTAAGGTGCAGTCGGACGCAGGTAATGTGGTGGAGGTGGAAGAAGGCGGTTCTGGTCAGAGACTGAATATGGGGGGGGAAGAAGGACAGCTGGGGGGGTCAAACTGGATGCCCAGATTGCACACTTAGTGCTAAACGCCACAATCCCATCACAGCATAAGGCGCTATATCAAATGCAAAGATTATTATTATGATAACTCAAGTGAATCGTTTAGTGTTCATCTCGTTTTTAAAAAATTGGACGGGAGATATGTTTATTAAGGGAGGGACTTTGAAGATTACCAAAGCTCATTGACAAGCACTGCATTGCAGAGAAACTGATGGTTACATAAGACTGCAGGCCATACTGTGTTGTACCAGCATCAGTGACCAACACAGATTTTACCCTTGAAACGTTAAGTGAGTCACAATAGCAGTGAGCTTTTGTGCATTCGACAATCCAACTGTGCTTTGAGGCCTAACGTTTCGTTAGCTTAGGCAGAAATACCTGAAGTCGTGCTTTAATAACGATGAGTAGGTATGTTTGTAGGTGTGTTTGGCTCGAAGAGCAATCTTTTCAGTTCCTTTCCCCACGCCTGCCGTTTCCCTAGACCCTGTGGCTCAGATAATCTATCTCATTCCCATTTGAAAGCTCACACGGATGCTGCCTCAGCCACTGCTCCTAAAACAATGTCCCATATCCTAACAGCAACATCAACAACTTGCATGTATTTTGCGTTATTCCTCTTTTATTAGTGTCAAATTAAATTCCGATTCTACTTGCAAGATTCATAGATTCATAGATTCATAGATTCATAGAATTTTACGGCACAAAAGGAGGCCATTCGGCCCATCTAGTCTGTGCCGGCTCTTTGAAAAGAGCGATTCAATCCCACTGCCCTGCCCGCTCCCCATAGCCTAATAGACCTGTTCTCCCTAAATACAGATCTAATTCCCTTTTAAAAGTTGTTATCGAATCAGCCTCCACCACCTTTTCAGGCAATGCATTCCAGATTCGAACAACTCGCTGAGTGAAAAAATTTCTCCTCAGCTCCCCTCTACTTCGCCTTGAAACTATTTTAAATCTGTGACCACGAGTCACAGATTCACCCACGAGTGGAAATAGTTTTTCTCTATTTGCCCTGTCGAAACCCCTCATGATCTTATAAACCTCTATTAGGTCTCCCCTCAATCTTCTCTGCTCCAGAGAGAATAACCCTAGCCTATCTAGCCTCTCCTCATAGCTGAAGTCCCTCAATCCTGGCACCATCCTAGTAAATCTTCGTTGTACCCTTTCCAATGCCTTCACATCCTTTCTGTAGTGTGGTGACCAGAATTGAACACAGTATTCCAGCTGAGGCCTCACCAAAGTCTTATAGAGGTTAGTCAGCACTTCCTGACTTTTGTACTCTATACCCCTATTTATAAAGCCTAGTATCCCATATGCCTTCTTAACAGCCTTGTCTACCTGTCCTGCCACCTTCAACGAGTCACTAACACAAATCCCCAGGTCTCTCTGTTCCTTCACACCATTTAAAATTGTACTATCTAGCCTATATTGCCTCCCTTCATTTCTTCTCCCAAAATGCATCACCTCACACTTCTCTGCATTAAACTTCATCTGCCATGTGTCTGCCCACTTTACCAATTTGTCTATATCCTCTTGCAGATGGCTACTATCCTCCTCACTATTTACTATTCTCCCTAACTTAGTGTCATCTGCAAACTTGGAAACTGTACTCCGTACACCCAAGTCCAGATCATTGATGTCTCACTTTCAAACTTTCAATCTCTTGTTCTATAACTTAAGATCGAACATTCTGTGTCTGAAAGTTAGCAAACAGATGGGAATCCTGCAGCTTAATGGTTAGAGCATCACAGGTGCATATGGCTGTTTCATTTGCCTATAAAAGCATTTATGACACTTGAGAATAATTCTTTCTGAAGTGCTTTTCGTTGCAATAAAGGGCAATAAAAAAAATGCATGTTCTTTATTATTTACAGATCAGTAGTGCACTGATTTTCAGCTGTCGTACCTCTGAGATCTCCTCAAGCCCTCTCCTCCCCACCCCTCTCCCGCCTTCCCTACCTCTCTCCTCTCCTCCCCACCTGTCGCTTCCCCTACCAGTCCGCTCCCTCCACTCAGCGAGCACTGGCCTGCTTCACATCCTCTGCCCCATCAACAGCTGTCAACTCCATCCCCGAGTGATTCGGCCCTTTCCTTGCATTTTTCAAGGATCATTTTGAAACCTTCCTCTGACTGTGTTTTCAGTCACCTCCCCCTCCCTCCTCACCTCTCACCCACAGCTCGAGTGAAAACCCTGGAGTGTCCAGCACCTTGGAACAGTCCTCATCAGGTGAAAGGCACTCCATACATGTAAATATACAACAACAACAACAACTTTGATGTATATAGCGCCCTCCACGCCGGACGGCGTCTCAGAGCGCTTCACAATAGCGGATCCTGGGACCGAGCCAGGGGCAGCGGAAGAAAGGTGACCAAAGGCGCGGTAGAAGAGAAAGGTCTTTAGCTGAGACCTGAAACTGGGAAGAGAGGGGGAGGGGCGAAGCGAAGGGAGTGTGTTCCAGAGCCTTGGGGGGTAGTGGCTGAAGGCCCGGCCGCTGAGGGTGGAGTGGAGTATTCGGGGGGACATGGAGGAGGCCAGACTCGATAGAGGTACTTGGAAGAGGAAAAATCTGCAAGCATTCGAGGAAAGAGTGAAGGAGTGGGATTAGTTGGGTAGCTCTTCCAGAGAGCTGCCACAGGCACGATTGTCCTAGTTTTGTCCTGAATTATATTCTATGATTTCTCAATACTGGACTCCAGCAGGTATCACACTTTATCCACCATGGCAGGAGGAATAATTTGTGCTTTAGGTTGGAATCATTTTAGATTAGCATCTCACATACTCTTAGTTTATCAATGAGAAGGTACCATAATGTACCATATTTTCACACGCATTGATTTGTCCCCCTGGCTCAGTCAGTAGCACTCACATGGTCCAAACCTCACATCAGGGCCCATGTAATGAGAGATGACACCCCAGTACTACATTAGCACTGCCATCCTTTGGATTAGACATTCTAAAGCAAGGTCCTGCCTGGGCCTGTTCAGGTGGAACCCATGGTACTGTATTTAAAAAGAGTTTCTCTCTCCTGGTCTCCTAGTCATCAATCGTCCAAATAATATTGGCCATTCATCGCATGGCTGTTGGTGGGACATCGCTGCGGAGGCTTGTAGCTCAGTGGTTCGAGCATTCATCTCGTAAGTGAGAGGGCCTGAGTAGGGTCCGGCGATATATCGATATATCACTAAAACCCAATATAATTTTCATATCGATACGCTGATATAGGCATTCCAAAAATATCGATATACCGAAAAATCGATATATCGAGGCGAAAAAATCGGAATGTGCGCACACTGAACTACAAGACCCAGAATGCTCATCTCTATACACAATGCACAGACCGAGGTGCAAAGCCGCCATATTGTATTCATAGTCCTCGAATACAATATACAGGCATGCAAGGGATGTGGGGGGGAGAGAGACGGCTGGGGGGGCGGGGAGGTGGGGAGAGAGAGGGCTGGGGGGGAGTGGGGGGGGAGAGAGATGGCTGGGGGTGATGAGGAGGGGAGAGAGACGGCAGGGGGGTGGGTGGGGGAGGAGAGAGACGGCTGGGGGTTTGGGGGGGGGGAGAGAGATGGCTGGTGGGGGGGGTGCGGGGGGAGAGAGATGGCTGGTGGGGGGTGAGGGGGGAGAGAGATGGCTGGGGGAATGTGGTGGGGGGGAAGAGAGACGGCTGGGGGGGGGTGGGGCGGGAGAGAGACGGCTGGTGGGGGGTGGGGGGTGAGAGAGATGGCTGGTGGGGGGGAGAGAGACGGCTGGGGGGGGTGTGTGGGGGGGAGAGAGACGGCTGGTGGGGGATGGGGGGGAGAGACAGATGGCGGGGGGGGGCGGGGGGAGGGAGAGAGAGATGGCTGGGCGGGGAGGGGGGTGCGGGGGGAGAGTGACGGCGGGGGGGAGCGATAAAAACGGCGGGGGGGTGCGGTGGGGGAGACAGGGTGGATGTGATAATATACAGAAAGATAGAAATGGGGGGGATGTGAGAGAGACACAGAGACACAGACAGAAAAACACAGAGATGGAGAGAGTGAGAGACACAGAGAGAGAAAGATATTTACCTCCTGAGGAGATAGGCCCGAAATGCGCGCACCCGAAATGTGCGCACCATGCGCATGCGCAGTACGAAAACCCCAGAAATATCGATATTTTGGTATATCTCGATATGAGCCCATCGATATATCTAAATCTGAAAATTTCCATATCCACGGACCCTAGGCCTGAGGTCTATATGTCGGGCAGAGCCAAGTTTCCTTACTCCGCACAGTCCTCCGTTTGCCTAGCTGTAAAGTAATAACCCCATTTGCCAGTCAATCAGTGGATTGCTTTTCTGGGGGATAATAATACCGTAAAAAATTAGTTCCCTCAATCCCTGACTGTTTGTGGGGGACCCTGCTGTGCGCAATTGGCTGCCACGTTTCACCCACAAAATGCACAGACAATTCACTTTACCGTGCAATTCCGTGAAGCGCTTTGAGACGTATCCCAAGAAGTGACAAGGCGCTTTATTATTATCATTATTATAACCATTCTGTAATGGTTTCTTTTTGATCGTGCCTTTTGCTGCCCTCGCCGAACTCTCTCCCTCCCCTCCTCACTCTCTCCCGCCTCTCCCCCCTACCTTGCCCCTCTCCCTTGCTCGGGTCCCCAACCTGACTGTTCAGCGCGTTGGGGCGTCCTCCCGACGTGAAAGGCTCTCTGTAAATGTAATTTATTGTTGTTGTTGTTGTTGTTGTTGTTGGTGGTGGTGGTGGTGGTGGTGGTGGTGGTGATGTACAGGTTAGTAAAGTAGATTGTCAGCAAATGGACGATTGAACAAGCTCCTTCTGTGCTGTAGACATCCTGTGGCTGAGGTTAGACTTTGAGATGCAAATCAATACTCTGGCGTATCGTTGAGTTGGAGAAAGGATCACACACTGAGTCGCTGAAGAGAAATTTCCAAAGTTGGTGATTCATGGCTATTCAGTAGAATTGAAAACCTGTCCATATTGAATGCTTTTACCGTGGGAGAGCAAAATTGCATCAAAGAGAGTCAACGAGAGTTGGAAAGGCTGCTGAAAGTAATCAAACATAGTTACCGAAATATAGAGAGGGAAACAGTATGAGAGCAGCAGCAGAATTTAAATCAATGTTAGGTTGAGGTCCCATCTGTGCCTGTTCAGACGGATGTTAAAATTCCTTTGCAGCTATTTGGAAAGAGGAAAGTGTTCCTCCTGGTTTCCTAGCCAACAATCCAGATAAAATTGATTATTCATTTCATAGCTATCTGTGGTATATTGCAATATGCAAATTGGCTGCCGTGTGTGTGCCTACAAGTACACAGTCACTACACTTTACAGTTAGAAACTTGACATCAGGACTGGACAATGAAATCGGACTTGTTTTTCATTGAATAGAATCATAGAAGTCTACGGCTAGAAGGAAGACCATTTGTCTCATCAAGTCCACACTGGTTCTCAGAGCTAGGTGTTACTTTATCTCTTCAACCGGCTTTCAGGCAATGCATTCCAGATCCGCTGTGTGAGAAATGTTCTTCTCACCTCCCTTCTGTTTCTTTCAACAGCTACTGCATTATAAATCAGTGTCCTCGGGTTACCAACGCATCCTCCAGTGGAAATTGTTTGTCCTTGTTTCTCTATCTTTGATATACTTGTCTAGCTCCTTGGGACATCCTCCTGATGTGAAAGGCGCTCTATAAATGTAATTTTGTTGTCTAGTCTCATCTGGCATATGGCTCTTGCATTTAAACAATGGAGGAAGAAACCAGCGTGCTGTCCAGAGAGCATTAGGTATAAATTGGGAAGGGCCATGGTTTGGGGAGCCCAGAGTGTGCATTGGGGCAACTGCTGGGATTTAACCAGTTAGAAGCACATAGCTTGTCATTGAGAGTCCTGTCAGACAAGCTTTCCCACTGCTTGTCCAGCTTGGACCACCCTACCCACTAGGGCTTTGGCATGAAGGGCACTGTATAAATGCAAGTTGTTATTGTTGTTATACAGTAGTTACCAAACTGATAGTTGTAAAATGATTTTTGCATTCAGAACACAAGGTTATTCCCTAAATAATGTTTACAACAACAAAATTACATTTATAGAGCACCTTTCATGTCGGTAGGACGTCCCAAGGCGCTAAACCGTCAGGTCGGAACCTGAGTGGAGGTGGGGGGGAGGGTCGGGGAAGGGGGAAGGTGAAGGAGAGTAGAAAAGGTGGGAGAGTTAGGAGGGCAACAGAAGGCACGGTCGAAGAGGAAGGTCTTTGCATGGTCCACGATGTGAAAGGCGGTGGATAGGTCGAGGAGGACGAGGAGGCAGAGGAAGCCCTGGTCACAAATGGTCAGGATGTCGTTTGTGACCTTGACCAGAAACCTGATTGGAGGGGTTCAAAGAGTGAGTGGGTTGTGAGGAAAGAGCGGAGTCGGGAGACAATCACTCATTCAATGACCTTGGACAGGAAAGGGAGGTTGGAGATGGGCCGGTAGCTTGAGAGCTGCGACGCATCGAGGGAAGGTTTCTTCAGGAATGGGGGTGATGGTGGCGGTTTTGAGGGGAGTGGGGACAGCGCCAGATGAAAGGGACAGGTTGATGGTGTCGGCGATTAGAAGGTGGAGCTGGTGGTGGTGAGGAGAAGGGCGGGGGTGGGGGTCCAGGAAGCGGGTGGTGTTTAGTACGATTCCCAAGCCAACAAGTGCCTTATTTGCCAATTGAACCAAAGTGAATCCAACTAATTAATTTGAAACATTCGCCTGATGTATGTGTCTTGCTTCTATTCCCAAAACACATCAGGGTTGGGCGTTTGCCACGGGAAAGAGCAATGCTCCGTGGGCACAAATTGTATTTAAAATGTGAATGTTATTTCAGTCCTAACGGAAGTGATGACTTTACTGACTGATACATGCTCGGTCTTTCCTCTGAGAGTTCTCACGGCAAAGCTGTGAACACAGATAATAAATAATCCTTGACTTTGATATCGCAACTCATCACGGCTTTGAGATGCGCAGCACAAAATGTACTGTAAAGTGAATTGACTGTACACAGTATTATGCGGATGAAATGCGGCAGCCAATCGCACGCAGCACTAATCCATACACACTCGAGGATTAAGTGACCAAATTATTATTATTTAAAAGAATTTTTACAGCATTATTACCTCCAGAGAAGCGATCCGACAATTTGACTAACAACCGGGTTCCTACTTACTGCTAGGTAAACAGGGACGTGTGGAGGAATAAGGAAACTTGCCTAATGTTTTGCCCTGCCTGGGAATCAAACATTAATAATAAAAATAATAATAATCCTTGCAGCAAAAACAGAAGTCACAAGGAACACTCAGCAGGTCAGGCAGCATCCATGGAGAAAGGAAAAAGTGAGTCAACGTTTCGGGTCGAAGGGTCGTGGACCTGAAACGTTGACTCACTTTTCTTCTCTCTATAGATGCTGCCTGACCCGCTGAGTGTTCCCAGCCATTTCTGTTTGGTTTCAGATTTCCAGCATCTGCAGTACAGTATTTTGCGTTTTAGTATAATAATTTGATATCGCACTTTTCACTTCCTGTAAACGTCCCAAAGCACTTCACAGCTGTAAAGGCTGTATATTTGTAGGCTAATTGTGCACAGCAGTGTCTCACAAACAGTTGTGGATTGAATGACCAATGTATTAGCGTTTTTTTAAAAAAAGATAATTACCCCTGGAAAAGCAATCCTCCAATTGACTAACAACTGGGTTCCTACTTAGTGGCTTAGTGGTTAGAGCACTTGTCTTGCAAGCTGGGGAGACCTGTGTTCGAATCCAGGCAGGTCAGGGCGAAACCTTGGGCAAGTTTCCTTACTCCACATGCCTAATAATAATCCCTCCTAAAAAACCACAATAATAAAAAAAATTGGTCATTTCGATCCACGACTGTTTGTGGGGGACGCTGTTGTGCGCAATTGGCTGCCGCGAATCGCCCACAAATATACAGTCGATTCACTTTACAGTATATTCTGTGAAGCGCTTTGGGACGTCGATAAGATGTGAAAAGCTCTATATCCAATGCAAGAATTATTATTATTATTACTTACTGGTAGGTAATCAGAGGCGTGTTGAGTAAGGAAACTGCCGAGAGTATAACCCATGTCTCTCGCTTGCGAGGCGAGTGGTCTAACCACAGAGCTACAGGACTAAATATCTGGAATGTTAACAGTATCACGTCTATCATTTGGATAAGAGGTACAGAAGCTCTCGCTTTGGATTTTAGGGCTTTGTATTGCAACAGGTCCATATAATGAAGAATAATCAAAAACATTGACATTAAATAATCTCTAAAATTGTGCCACATCACTTTGGTTTTCAAACCCACTGGCAGCAAATCCCCATCATGGCAAAATCAGATATCTGTGTGGCCTGCATTGTGCATGGAGAGGATACACAATTTATATCCCAAGGTTGGCCTGGGAGCTGAAGGGAGAGGGGAACAATGCCCCAAAAGTACAGTCAAAGAGGTAGATCTTGAAGCCAAGTGTACAGGAAAATGTACAGTTCATAGTAAAGGAAGTGTTGAAATAGCTGTTATTGAATACCGGGATCTAATGGAGCTCTGGAGAAAAATAATGGTCAGTGAGGTCAAGCCAACCCATGGCGTTCACGTATCAACCAACACATTGCAAACAAAGTATCTCAGCCTGGCAGTCGGTAGCACTCTCACTTGTGAGTCAGATGGTTGAGTTGAAGCTCCATGTTGGGGATTCAGGGCTCAGACTTATTTGTCATTTCCAGTGCAGTGCTGGGAGTCCTATTGTCAGGTAACGCCCAAAGACTTTTCTGTTCGACAGCACTTTTGGTCACCTTTTTCCCCACCCCTACCCCTGGCTCGACACCGGGATCCGTTGTTGTGAAGCGCTCTGAGACGCGTGTCTGGCGTGGAGGGCGCTATATACTGTAAATCCAAGTTGTTGTTGTATGGTGCTGTAATTCGGTTGAGATGTGGAGCTCCTGTAGCTCAGTAGTTAGAGCACTTGCCTTACAAGTGCAAGACCTGTGTTCGAATCCAGGCAGGTCAGGGCGAAACCTTACTCCACACGCCTAATAATAATCCGTCCAAAAAACCTACAATAATAAAAATTAGTCATTTTCAATCCATGACTGTTTGTGGGGGACGCTGCTGTGCGCAATTGGCTACCGCTTTCACCCACAAATATACAATCAATTCACTTTACAGTATATTCTGTGAAGCCCTTTGGGACGTCGATAAAATGTGAAAAGCGGCTATATCAAATGCAAGGATTATTATTATTATTATTAGCTTGGGTCCTGTCTACCTGATCGTTGGCCATCTCATGGCACGACTCCAGAAAAGAGAAGTTGATTTTCTCCCGATGACCTCGGCAACAAACTCCCAGATAAAAAAACTGGTCATTCACTTCATGGCTGTTTGTGGGATATTTGCCGCATGAAGATTGACTGCAAATACATCAACTCCACTTTACAGTCAGCTCTTTGAAGTACTTTGATAGGTTTTCACATGACAAGGGGCTGCATCAAAATGCAAGGATATTTTTTAACACAGGTGTAATACAGCGAGAATGGGTAGCTGAGATTGTGTGCAAAATGCAAATGCCTGTTACAACAAATGGTTATTGGCCACTATGTCAACGTTGAGAGATGAGATTGATACTCTTACATCAATTATTGAGTCCTTATCTTCTGTTATTTTTTTCCCGTAGAGTTCACAAAACGCAATTTTCAATTATTTTAATCTTTTTCCTTTGGGAGCATTTGACGACCATCGCAATTGCATTCTGCAGTTTGAGGCGGTGTTTTTTTTGATCAGCCGGGTGCGCGTATGTGGTAGCCCGCACAGTGCTTAAGAATATCTAAACCAGGCTGAGAGCTCCAAGTGTGTGTGCCACCTACACATGGGAATTTATTGAGTGACATTCTCTCTTTGAAAGGGTATGCCAGAGGATATTTGGAACAAGTTGGAAAGAGCCAAGGCTTAGGATACCCAGACTGCACATTTGGGTAACTGCTGGAGTCTAACCAGTTAAAACCACAAAGCTTGTCGTTGGGAAACCGTCTGGCAAGCTTCCCACTCAAGTTCAGCTAGGGCCAAGGCTACCCTATCTCTGCCCCCATCTCATCTGCTCCTCCTTGTTCTACTGTGAGCCAGGCTGGCCATGCTGTCATCAGCAGTGTCCTGGAGGCCTATGAAACCTGACCAGTTCAGGAATTGGACTCGAGACTAACACAGAGAGTTGACTTGTTTCCGAAATTTCATTGCCAAGCACATTATTTTGGAACTATCTCAGCTCAGAGAACACTTTGCTTAACTCCCCCGCTCCCCCTCCGCCCTCTAAGGAGGATGTGATGAGGTTACGTCTGATGTGTGTGATGATGCCTGTCAGTGGGTGTTGGTCAATGACAACATTTGCAGTAGTTTTATTGAGTGATATTTAGTCCTAGAATCCCACAAAGTGACAGACGGGACATGTTGGAAATACTTGTTGTGTTGCGTTTGACGAAGAATTATAAATATTCAGTTTGGTCAGCTTAGTCCAGAGACTGATCTCCTGGAGCTTAGTGGTAAGAGCACTAGTAAGAGGTCCCGGTTTCTATAACTGGCAGTGCGAAACATTAGCAAGTTTCCTTACTCCACATGCGTCTATTTACACTGCAGTAAGCAGGGACATGGTTGTTAATCGATTAGGAGTGGATCGCCCTTTCCCCTAAAAACATTATTATAATAATTGGTTAATCAATCCACGACTGTTTGGGGGACATTGCTGTGTGCAATTGGGAATTCTCTTCAACCGCGCCTTGAGTCACCTTTCTGCCCCTGCTCCTGGTTCGGTCCCGGGATCCGCTATTGTGAAGCGCTCTGAGATGCCGTCCGGCATGGAGGGAGCTATATAAATCGAAGTTCTTGTTGTTGTTGTTGTTGCAATTGGCTGCCATGTTTCACCCACAAAATATACAGTCAATTCACTTTACAGTATATTCTGAGAAGTGCTTTGAGACGTCTCAAAGACATGATAAGGCGCAATATAAAATGTGAGCATTATTATTATTATTATTATTTGTCCATTGGCAAATTTGTTGTGACAAAATGGCCAAAGGAGACTTAACCATTGCCCTCATCTCCTATACTCAAACCTTTCTTGTCTCTGATTATCATTTTGACCTGTGGGATGTTCTGACACCAACCAATGACAACAGCAGCCCTTTCAAATTACACTCCAGCTTTAAAGTATTGGCATTTTTGCTTTATTACTGGATGTTATCCAGAAGCTTAAAAATTTGCAGTAAATACCACAGTTGCTTCAACAAATCCGTAAATACTGACAACCAAAAGAGGACATCTGTTGATGCTGCATTCTTTAAACAGCTCACTGCCCAGCTCTGAATATATAATAATAATCCTTGCATTTGATATAGCGCCTTATCATCCGTGTCTTCGAGGCATCTCAAAGCGCTTCACAGAATATACTGTAAAGTGATATGACTGCATATTTTGTGGGCAAAACACGGCAGCCAATTGCGCACAGCGGTGTTCCACAAATAGCCATGGATTAAGTGATCCAATTATTATTATTTCTTTGGTAAATCGACTCGCTACTCCTAGGTGAACAGATGCATAGGGAGTAAGGAAACTTTACTCAACGTTTCACACAGCCGGTTTCTCAAACCCAGGTCATTTCGCTTGAGAGGCAAGTGCTCTAACCACTGAGCTACAGGACACCACTATTTCACTATGTTGTACAATATTTCCTGTTAGGCTCCCAGCACATTTATTGGGGGCATTGGGAATAGAGGAAAGGCAATTGGGAGCTGTTCTTGAAGGAGCAAGCGCGGACACGAAACAACCCGCTAAATGGCCTCCAAACAGTGTATACATCTCTGTGGTTTCCCCATCCAAGTCATCTCTAATAGATTTGGTACCCACCAGAGCAATCTGTAGCACTGCGTCTTAACCCTCGCGAATATCAGCTCCGAAGGCAGTGTTTACATTTGCTTCCTGTTCAGTAGATAACAGCAAGAGATGAGTTTTCTTTGGCTCATATGGCTTGCTATGTTTAGGAATATTTTTCCAGGCAGACCGATAGCCTCGCAGTATTACAGGTCACTGTTCACAAATATTTGCAAAGCTTCTTACGAACCCACGTTTCATCCCGTTTCCAAATTTAGGGTGAGGCCTACAGTCTTGTATGATTTGTAACCGTATTATTGTGGCAGCAAGGTTCAATGTTCAGCACTCTCCCACCTCTTGGGTCGGAAACTCGTGGGTTTCAAACCAGACACTGGGGACGTTGAGCTCACAGTTCAGCCTAAGGCTGCATTGTTGAAGCCTAACAGTAAATGTCACACAAAATTCTCCCCCCTCAAAAAAGAAGGGAGTTCCTCCCAGTGCTCTAGCCAACGATCCCCCAGGTGAAAAAAAGGACATTTAATTGGCAACAGACAAACTACTGCGGATGCTGGGAATCTGAAATAAAAACAGAAGTCGCTGGGAACGCTCAGCGGGATCAGCAACGTCTACACGGAGAGAGAGGAAAGTGAGTTAGCGTTTCAGGTGGATGACCTTTCGTCAGTTCTGACTCACTTTCCTCTCTCCAAAGGTGCTGCCCAACCTGCTCCCATGTTCCCAGCGACTTCTGTTTCTTATGTTATTTAATGTTCGAATCCAGCCAGGTCAGGGCGAAACCTTGGGCAAGTTTCCTTACTCCACACACATCTAATAATAATCCCTCCCCCCCAAAAAAACTACAATAATATAATTGGTTATTTCAATCCACGACTGTTTGTGGGGGACACTGCTGTGCGCAATTGGCTGCCGCGTTTCACCCACAAATATAGTCAATTCACAAATATACATGTACATTCTGTGAAGCGCTTTGCGATGTCTAATAGATGTGAAAAGCGCTATATCAAATGCAAGGATTATTATTATTAAGTACAGGTATTCTGACTGGAGGGATACTTTTATACTGTGATGTACTGTATTCTATTGGTTCCAATTTGCAATTGATTTGACTGCACTGTTTTTCGATTACACTCTCAGAATCCAGGATCCTTGCATTTTAGATACCTAGCTATATGACTCATTGGGACTATAACCATTTTTTTTTCTACAAATTTAGCCTATAAATATATATCGCTATCGGTGAGGCATTCAATGCTAATGGCATAACAGAAATGGGGACTGACTGTAGAGTTGGGCTGATGATATGAATCAGCTTGTGCTATTTAAGTATGTGGTTAAAATATTCTACAGTGAATATGTAGAATAGGGAAAGGGAGTTTCGCTCTCCCAGTGCCCCGGCCAACAATCCTCAGATGCAGTTGGACACTTGCTCCATGGCTGGTTGTAATTTTGTTGTTATTGTTTGCGGGATGTTGTTGTGAACAAATTGACTGCAAAATACAGTCATAAAACTTTACAGTAAATCCTGTGAAACTTCAAGATGTCTTGATGACAGAATAAAAGCACTGTAATAATCCCTTAAAAAACAAATTGCTCACTCCATCCACGACTGTTTGCGGGACGCTGCTGAGCCGTGTTTTGCCCATATAATGTACAGTCAATTCACTTTACAGTATATTCTGTGAAGATGTGATAAGTCAAAGTCACGATATCAAATGTAAGGATTATTATTACAACAAACAACAACATTATATTTGTATAGCCCCTTTCACGTTGGGGGGGACGTCAGAAGGCGCTGAAATTATTATCATTACATTGTTATTATTATTAACTGTGAAATGGGTTGTGTGTGTGTGAACGCCTGTGTGTATTCTAACTGTAACCAATAACTTAGCTTCTGTTTCAAACACAATTAAACGCCAGTTTGCATTTGAGACGACAAATCTTGAACTGCACAGCCCTGGGAATAGCTTGCTGTGATTTCCTTGGGTTTGTTTATTTGAGCTGTGTGCGCTGTGTGAGTTGTTACTTACACAGACCCGCTGCTCACAGGCAGTGAGTTATTATATATACACCATATGAATTGGATTATTGTTTTATCTTTTTGTGAGCTGGGGTTAAATCTACGCTGGGATTGACTAAAGCTTTTTTTTCGGTTGTGTGCAACATCCTCCTCATAATGGAACCTGATAAGGATGGCAGGGACGTTCACACTTCCCACCCCCTCAAGAAGATACCCTCAGTGATTTAATCCAGTTCACAATGGGTTTGAGATTACAGCACAACAACAACAAAATTACATTTATGTAGCGCCTTTCAAGTCGGGAGGACATCCCAAGGCACTGAACAGTCAGGTCGGGATCCGAGTAGGTTGGGGAAGGGTCGGGGTAGGGGCGGGGGGGAGGAGACTAGGAAAGTGGGGAGAGTTAGGAGGGCAGCAGAAGGCATGGTCGAAGAGAAAGGTCTTGAGACTGGCCTTGAAGGAGGAAAGGGAGGAAGCGAGGCGGAGGGATTGGAACAAACACAAATGACATTTACACAGCGCCTTTCACGTTGGGAGGACGTCCCAAGGCCTTGGACAGTCAGGAATTTGGACCCGAGCTGTGGGTTGGGAATCGGGAGGGGTGGGGAGCAGCGAGGGTAGGCATAGGCACAGTTGAAGAGCAGGCTTTTGAGACATGTCTTGAAGGAAGCAAATGAAGGGAAGCGAGGCAGAAGGACTGTGGGGTGGAGTTCCACGCTGTGGGGGTCAGAGAGACTGAAGGCATAATTACCGATGCAGGGGGAGGCCGGGGTGGGTGACGTGGAGCGGGCAGAGCCTGCTGAGCCGAGGCAGCAGACAAGTTGATATGGTAATAATCAAAGAACCGCAAATAATTAGGTGAAAAATTGTTAGTCTCATTCAGAAATCCTTTCATTCAGAATTGATGCGGACCTGCAGCAGTCGAGCTCTGCGGAGTGAAGTTTTCAACTGATCTAGCATTTGTGTGAACCTGACCTAGAGATGCTGATTACTGTAACAGGTGATGAAGTTACCCAGGGCTGATGTCTGTGAGGCAGACAACGACCCGATAGGCCGTTCGCTCCCACTGTACACGCATGGGAGCGCATCTCAGCTACTGCTGGAGTAGGGGTAATAGGAGTCAGCAGAGCTCAGTTGGAAGCAGTCTCAGTGCTGGGTCGCAAGCTCCAACTCCAAGTCGAAATTTGATCCCGTCTGCTGTGGCCGTCGTCAGTCGTCCTGGACTCCAGGTCAGCAATCCTCCCGGTTCATTTGGTCATTCACCTCGTGGCCATTCGTAGAATCTCACTGTTTGCAAATTGGCTGCCGTTTGTTTCCTAGAAATTAACATCTTGCGGTGCTTTACATTGGCGGGCGACAAGGCTGAGCAGATGGGAAGGGGGCAATGGGGGACTCTGAACTGTGTGAGTTGAACTTTGTTTAATGGGATTAGTAAATGTACCTCTCAAGTAAATTTAACTTTACTTGAGAGGTACTCCTCCCCTTACACAATTCCTTTATTGCTCTCGTATGAATTAACATTACCTAACACTTCCTCGTTTGCACACTCGTTAATAGAAGCCCGTACCCATTTTCCAATTATTTGTGCGCTGAAATTGCCATGTTCATACTGCCATCAGCCTGGTGATGTAACTCAGCTGTGAATTCTAGCACCATGAGTCATTGAGACTGGGACAGATGAGAGAACATGAGTGTTAGTTACATTGGGTCATGGCACGCGTTTCACTTGTATCATTGCTGGGCTGTTGGGGTCATCGGGGGGCAGAACTGACGCCTGCAGAAAGTATAATTTTCAAAGTCCTATAGCTTAGTGGTTAGAGCGCTTGGCTCACAAGCGAGAGGACCTGGGTTCAATTCTCACCAGCCCAAAACATTGGGCAAGTTTCCTTACTTCACTCTGTTTACCTAGCCGTATGGTAGGAACCTAGTTGTTAGTCGATTGATGGATCACTTTACCGGGGAGGTAATAATCTCTCCAATAATAAATAAATAAAAATTAATAATAATTGGGTCATTTCAATCCACGACTGTTTGTGGGGGTGGGGGACGCTGCTGTGCACAATTGGCTGCCGCGTTTCGCCTACAAATATACCGTCAATTCACTTTACAGTATATTCTGTGAAATGCATTGAGATATCTCGAAGACGTGATAAGTCGCTATATCAAATGCAAGGATCATTATTATTAAAATAAATTCCCCCTTATTTGGTTTAACAACATGTTTAAAAAAACAAATTAGCTGAAAGTGGACGGTAAAAAATTTTTTTTTTAAAATGGAACTGGATGAACTGAATCCTCCACTTACAACAGTAACAACTTGCATTTATATAATAATAAAAATACTTGCATTTGATATAGTGCTTTTCACATCTTATCGACGTCCCAAAGCGCTTCACAGAATATCCTGTAAAGTGAATTGACTGTATATATTTGTGGGCGAAACGCAGCAGCCAATTGCACACGGCAGCGTCCTCCACAAACAGTCGTGGATTGAAGTAACCAATTTTATTATTGTGGCCCTTATTATCATGCCCTTCATGTAGATAGAATAATGTTTCTGAGCATTTCACAGTGCGGTGTTTACACTTATCAAGACCGAGGTATTCCTCCTGTTGGCAGCTTTCAAACGTTGCGTAGTTGATATAAGGAACACTTAAGAGTATTGCAACCCCCTTTTCATATTTCATGACTGAATATTATGTATTCCACATTTGTGTGTTGTGTCTCTCACTCTCTCTGCGAAAGCTTCAGAGCCTGAATAGCGTTGATGCCAGCCAAGCTATCATTAGCCTCTGGTTGCAGTAACTTATTTTCCGATAATAACCCTTACATCTGAAACAGCACCTTATCATTGGGTCGAGATGTCTCAAAGCATTTCACGGAAAAGTGGTGTGACTGTATTTTGTGGGTGAAACATTGCAGATAAGTTGCACACAGCAACAGTCCACAAAGCTAATCGCCAATTTTATTTGGGGGATTGTTGGCCAGAACACTAGGAGAGAGAAACTATTTTCTATTCCTGGATAGTGCCACTACTCCAATGCCCTCCTCGCCGGTCTCCCCTCCACCACAATCCATAAAATCCAACTCATTCAAAAACCTCTGCCGCCCGCGTTCTCACCTGCACCAAACTTCGCTCCCCCATTACCCCAGTCCTTGCCAGACTTCACTGGCTCCCTGTCCCTGAGAGGATCAACTTCAAGATCCTCATCCTTGTCTTCAAATCCCTCCATTCTTCTGCACCCCCCTACCGCTCTGATCTCCTCTCTCCCCAAACCAGCACCCACTGCCTTCGCTCCTCTGGGTCTGGCCTTCTCCATGTCCCCCCGAATCCTCCGCTCCACCCTCGGTGGCCATGCCTTCAGCCACTATGCCCCAAGGCTCTGGAACTCCCTTCCTCACTCCCTTCGCCTCGCCCCCCTCTCTTCCCAGTTTCAGGTCACAGCTGAAGACTTTCCTCTTCGACCGTGCCTTTGGTCACCTTTCTACCCCTGCCCCTGGCTCAGTCCCGGGATCCGCTATTGTGAAGCGCTCTGAGACGCCGTCCGGCGTGGAGGGCGCTATATAAATCAAAGTTGTTGTTGCCATGGGATCTTTTGCATCAACTTGAACAGGGAGAAAGCACAAATGCACCTCCGACAATGCGGTGCTCTCACTCAACTGTGATAGAGTGTCAGCCATCTCGATTCGGGGTTTAGACCTGACTAATAGATGAGAGTGTTACATACTGAGCCAAGCTGACACACATACTGAGCCAGCCTGACACACACTGAGCCAGTGTGACACACACCGAGCCAAACTGACGCACACTGAGCCGGGCTGATACACACTGAGGCAGACTGACACACACTGAGCCAGGCTGACACACACTGAGCCCAAGTGACACACACTGAGCCAGGCTGACACACACACTGAGCCAAACTGACACACACTTAGCCAGGCTGACACACACTAAGCCAGGCTGACACACACACTGAGACAGGCTGACATATACTGAGCCAATCTGCGACACGCACTGAGACAGGGCATTTGGATTCTCCAGTTATAGTTGCAACCAATTTCTGAAGAACATCTGTAACCATTAAGTGGGACCATAAATTGTATTGATTGTAGTTTGATAAATTTGAATAAGTGTATCAGCAGTTGCGATGTAACTTACTCATGTTTCTAACCAGTAAAGGACATCAGTTTGTACAAGGGCAGCAGGGGGAGGACAGGCTTCCAGGGAGTGAGTGGCGGAGTGGGATTGATTTGGACAGTTCTTTTTGAAGAGCCGGCACAGACACGATGGGCCGAATGGCCTCCTTCTGTGAGATATAATTGTACAATTTTATGATTCTGTGATAGGATTGTATGATCTGAAAGCACCCAGCCAATCTCACGTGATTTTGTCTCAAAAGACAATAAAGTTCTCTCACACCTCTATAGGATAAATCCTTTGAAGCTCCATCTTGGAACTTGATCAATGATTCACCATGTGAGAAACTGGCATTTTGCTAGGTATTGGCAGAGCTGAAAGATTTCTGGAGGGGAAGCGGCGGAGAGCTTCAGAACAAAGGTCAGAAGGAAACCGAGAGAGAGAGAGAAAAAAACCTATCTGCGCAATTGTCTGACTGGCTGATTATTTCTCTTGGAAGTGGGTCTGATTCCTGGGAAGCGCAGGAACCTGGTTGTTAGTCGATTGGCAGATTACTTTTCTGGGGGGGTGATGATCCCTTCAAAAACAAAATAATATTAACAAGTCAGTCATTCAATCCGTTACTGTGTGACGCTGCTGTGTCATAGGGATTATTATTATTTGCCAAAGTATACCTCATGAAACATCCCGATTGACAGAAGATAAAACCATTGCAAAAAATAATCTGTCTGATGTGTTTTCTTCTAAGGATCTGCATTTTTAAGTGCGTTGTACGTCACTCATGACTCCTAAAAATCCATATAATATTTAAAAACTAAAGCTCTGGCTAATGTTCGGGGCTGGATTATTCAAGGGCAACCAATTCTGGAAGATGTAGAGTGGCTCATTTATGGATCAATGTGTAGCTGGTAAAGGAGGAGGCTTGGCAGATGGGGTGAGGTGGGTGGGTTGGGGGCTAGGTGGGGGAGAACTCTTTTCCATGTGCTGCTGAGTTCAGAAGTCGTAGAAGGATTCCCTTTGAGGCCCCTACACGAACAGTGACAAAGAATGTAACTAACCGAGAGCGAATGCCGCAGCGCTCCATTCAGCACCAGATAATGCCGACATTGTTTCCATAGCAAAATATGCCTCCTACACAACCCAGTCAACAACATCAAGTTTTCAGCAGAACAGCAGATGATATGTGCGTGTGGCATTTAATAGAGATTCATTATAATCTCTGCCAGGCTCGGAGAAAGATCCCATCTGAGTTACCCAGTGAGAGAGCTGTTTGCACATCCATGTGGTGATCTTCAGCCGCTTGGTTACGCCTGTCAAGATAGTGTCAAACCTTCCTCACTTAACCGATAATTATGTGTGCTGAACTATTGCCCCCCCCCCCCCCCCCCCCCCAGATAATGATGAGCAAGGCTTTTATACCACCTGCAAAATGTCAGCCTTGGGTTTCTATTTTTCACTTCACACGAGTTTGCTGTGTGTAGAGCCTCCCAGCTGGCAGGGCTCAGCTACCAGCTGTAGGATTACAGGTCAGGTCAACGTTTATTGAATAATGGAAACCAAATGCTTTTGCTTTTCTTAAGACAGCCGACAAGACAGATAAACAGTTGAAAATTGCGAGATTTTTTTTTCGATACCTCTAGCTTAGTTGGTTAGAGCACTCGCATCGCAAGCGAGAACATAAGAACATAAGAATTAGGAGCAGGAGTAGGACATTTGGCCCTTCGAGCCTAACCCGCCATTCAATAAGATCATGGCTGATCTTCTGACCTAACTCTAATTACCTGCCCTATCCCCATATTCCCTAATCCCTCTATTTAAAAAAAAAAAATCTATCAGTCTCACCCATGAAAATGTTCAAGGACTGAGCATCTACAGCCTTCTGGGGTAGTGAATTCCATAAATTCACTACCCTCTGAGTGAAGATCTGGGTTCGATTCCCAGGCAGGTTTCCTTACTCCATATGCCTCTGTTTACCTAGCAGTAAGTAGCAGCCCAGTTGTTGGTTGATTGGTAGATCCCTTTTCCTGGGTTTAATAATCCCAGAAAAAAAAATTGGGTCAATCAATCAATGACTGTTTGTGTACAATTGGCTGTTGCATTTCATCAACCAAATAAACAGTCAATACACTTCACAGTATATTCTGTGATGCGCTTTGAAATGTCTCGAAGACATGGTAAGGCACTATAGAACAATGCAAGGATTATCACTATACAGTATATTATCTTCTTTAAGTTTGCCTCAAGAACATCAACTAACTTGTGACATCTTTAGCAACTGGAGAACATCACTTCATAGAGACAGAGCTGTGGAGGGAATAGGAAGGAGAGAACCAGAGGCAGAGTCAAACAGCATCATTTTAGAATTGTTGAATTATACAGCGCAGAAGGAGGCCATTCATCCCATCATGTCTGTGCCAGCTCTTTGAAAAGATAAATAGAAGATTCTGAAAGGAGAGAGGAGAGGGATTTGGAGACAATTATAGTAGAGACAGAGAGCCGAGACAGAATCCCAGATAGCGGAGCTCAGATAATGGGATTATACAGGAGACAGACTGATTTACAGGAGCTTGTAGATCAAATGCAAGGTTTATTATTATTATTACTGTATAATAAACCATGGAGTCAATGACTAATTGTATCTGAGACCTTTAGTGCTATTTGAGGAGCTACTGTGGCTTAATAGTTAGAGCACTTGTCTTGCAAGCTGGGGAGACCAAGGTGGGGAGACTTGTGTTCGAATCCAGGCAGGTCAGGACGAAACCTTGGGCAAGTTTCCTTACTCCACACACCTAATAATAATCCGTCCAAAAAACCCACAAAAATAACATTGGTCATTTCAATCCACGACTGTTTGCGGGGGACGCTGCTGTGCGCAATTGGCTGCCGAGATTCGCCCACAAATATATACAGTCAATTCACTTTACAGTATATTCTGTGAAGCGCTTTGAGATGTAGATAAGATGTGAAAAGCACCATATCAAATGCAAGGATTATTATATTATTATTATATTATTTATCATCAATAACAACCTCACAGTGTGCAACTGGTTTAGTGTCCGATTCAGTTCCTCAGCTCTCTTTTCTACAACAACAATTTTCATTTTATATATAGTATTCCTCACGTAGGGTAGCATCCCAGAGCACTTGAAAGTGGAGGAGCCTAGGGGAGGGGACTGTAGAGCTTGGTCAAAGAGGAAGAAGACAGGTGCGATCTGAAGATGGGGAAGGAAGGGGCAAAGTGGTGGGATAGCGGAAGAGTATTCCAGAGTTTTGAGCCTTACTGGTTGCGGACACAAGGGACATGCAGGAGGCCAGAACTAGTCGAGTGGAGGCAACTGGTAGTGGGTTTGGAGGTAAGCAGGTCAGAGAGATAGGGAGGTACCAGGGCATGAAGGGATTTGAAAATGAAAGGAGAGGATCTTGGAATCGATCTGTTCTCCCTCACATCTTGTCCTTGACCACGACTGCTTTTCTTTCACCTCACACGCCTCTGCCCTTAAATCACACCAAATGCAACAAAAACAATTTACGCACTTACGCTTTTTCCCTCCAGCCCAGAGTTCTCTGAACACTCACTTCACTTCTCTTCCCAGTTCCACTGTCCATAAGCTCCCAACCTTTTCCAAAACTCTGCCCCCCCCACCCATGGCCTCCTCACCTGCCTCAAACATCCTATGTCCATCACCCAGTCAATCTCCCAGGGGAGTGATTTCAAGGCACAGCAAGTGTCCTACAGACAGTCGTGGATTCAGTGACCACATTTGTTTTTTATTTTCTGAAGGGATTATTACCCTGGGAAAAGCAATCCACCAATCAACAAATAATCAGGTTCCTACTTACTGCTAGGTGAACAGAGGCGTGTGAAGTAAAAATTTGCCTAATGTTTCTCCCTAACAAATCCAAACACAGGTCCTTTCGCTTGCGAGATGAGTGCCCTAATCAGTAAATGCACTTATTATCATCGATGTATCAATCAATTTTCACAGTGATATACACTTCTAGTTAATATGCCTGAGTACTTTTAGAGTCTCGTACCAAACTGGGTCAGAGAGCAGAACACAATTTTAGCAACCAGGCTGAATCCAAGCACTCATCATCTCCTCTTCAAAAAAAAAGCATAACTAATAATCCTTGCATTTGAATCAGGCAGCGGTGGAGGCGCTTGACTGGATTGAGTAGTGGCTAAAAGTGTGGTGACTGTGCATTTTGTAAGCAAGCGTGACAATTTGCGCACAACACTATCAGCCATGGAAGAGTTAACAGAAGTTGGGTAGTATTAGAACTCAATTGGAAATTGCGTAATTATAACACAGGTTTACTCACAAGGCTATTGGGGGTGTTGCGGACCCTGACATTCACTCAGCTATAAAATCCCAAATGTGCACACAGAGGCCTAGAAACGGGCTGGTTTCCAGGTCATCGGGACGCTGTTGATGGCAACAGTAAGTGCTACCTGATGACTGGGAAGTTGGACATTTTTGAGTGCAGGAAGCTGGCTGCCATTTCAGAGCAGCTGGTGCTCTGCGTACTCGTGCGTTCATCGCCCTCCAAGAGCTCTGCGACAGCATCCCTGATTGGGAGTTTAGAGATTGGCTGCCACGTTTCACCACACAAAAATATACTACTCGATTGACTTAACAGTTCTCCTGTGAAGTGCTTTGCAATGTCTCGAAGATGAGATAAGGCGCCGTATCAAATGCAAGGATTGTCGTTGTTATTATTACAGTAACTTGACTGCCGTGTTATTGGATGTGGATTTTCAAAAAGGCATTTGATAAAGTGCCACATAATAGACTTAAGGTAGAAAAATTTAAGCCCATTGGTAATAAAGGAATAGTAGCAGCATGGATTTGAAATTGGTTGGCGGACAGAAAGCAGAGGGTGTTATTGGTGAACACTTGTTTTTCAGGCTGGATGGAGGTGTGCAGTACTGTTGTGTCCGCCAGGGGTTGGTATGAAGACCACTGCTCTTTTTGATATACAGTACAGTATGTTAATGACTTGGTCAAAACACAAAATATCTGAAACAAAAACAGAAGTTGCTGGGGAAACTCAGCAGGTCAGGCAGCATCCATGGAGAAAGGAACGTGAGTCAATGGTTCATGAGTCAACAGTTCTGACGATGGATTGTAGACCCGAAACGTTGACTCTTTTTCCTTTCTTCATGGATGCTGCCTGACCTGCTGAGTTTCCCCAACAACTTCTCTTTTTATTACTGACCTAGATTTGGGGTGCGAAGAGCAGAATTTTAAAGTTTGCAGATGACACAAAACGTGGAAACGTGGTAGCTTGGAGACATGGAAACGTGAGACGCTACCCAGCGTGGAAGGCGCCACACAAATGCAAGTTGTTGTTGTTGTTGTAAGATTCTTTGATTCTAGGTTGGCAAGAGCCAAGCTTTGGGGTCGCTAGAGTGTGCTGTAGAGTAACTGCTGGAGTCAAACCAGCTAAAACTGCATGCTTGCCATTGAGGTCACTGTCTGGCAAGCTTTCTCATTGTTTGCCCATCTATGACTACCCTACCTACCGGTTAGGGCTTTGGCTTGCAGGGTTAACAGGAGCTGAGTTGCGATGACGCCCTGCTCCCCTAGTGACTGGTCTGGCTCCCTGTCTCGGAGAGGATCGACTTCAAGATCCTCACTCTTGTTTTCAAATCCCTCCACTCCTCTGCACCCCCCTACCTCTCTGACCTCCTCTCCCCTCACAACAGTACCCGTTGCCTTCCCTCGTTCTGGTGGATCTAGCTTCTTCCTTGTCCCCCATAATCCTCTGCTCCACCATGGCGGCCATGCCTTCAGCCACTAGTCCCCGAGGCTCTGTAACCCCCTTGCTCACTCCCCTCGTCCCCTCTCCTCCTATTTTGAGGTCTTGGCTAAAAATCCTTTCTTTTCGACTGCACTTTTGGTCACCTTTTTCCCCCTCCCACTGGCTCGGCCCCAGGATTAGTTGTGGTGAAGTGCTTGGAGATGCCGCCCAGCGTGGAGGGTGCTATATAAATCCAAGTTGTTGTTGTTGTTGGTCTGCCCTCCAGGTTCTGCCAATGAGCCAGGCTGGGCTGTTCTGTCACCAGCAGAACCCTGGAATACTGTAGACGAAATTGGCTCAGGAACCGGATGAGAGACTGTCACAGAGGCCTGGCTTAATTCCAATATTCTGATGCCAAACATGTCACCTTGGGACCAATTCAGCTCCGAGAAGATACCCCTACTCCCCCACCCCAAGAAGGATAGTCATTAGTTGGTGGTTTGATGTTTGGCAAGTGCAGGTTTAAGCCTCGTTAGGTGGATAGTAGGTGCCTGGAACACTCTGCAAGCTTCTGGGTGGGCAACGCAACTCAGCATGAAAGAGAGAGAGAGAGCAATGCCACCATCTTCCTGCCCTGTAGCTCAGTGGTTAGAGCACTCGCTTTACAAGCGTGAGAGCTGTGTTCGAATCCAGGCAGGTCAGGGCGAAACCTTGGGCAAGTTTCCTTACTCCACACACACCTAATAATAATCCTTTCAAAAAGAACACAATACTGTAATAAAATTGGTCATTTCAATCCACGGCTGTTTGTGGGGGACGCTGCTGTGCTCAATTGGCTGCCGCGTTTCGCCTACAAAAATACAGTCAATTCACTTTACAGTATATTCTGTGAAGCGCTTTGGGACTTCGATAAAATGTGAAAAGCGCTACATCAAAATCCAAGGATTATTATTATTATTATTATGTCCTGTACCAACTGAAAACTAAGTGATGTAGATGCTAACGTTATGAACTGCAGGCAGTGCAGTGTTGGCATTCAATTCAAGTTTTCACTTTTTAAAAAAAATGGAAATAGGCCCAATCTGTTTAGCAGCTGCACTATTTAATTCTCTACAATATTTACACAGGACTAATTGTGGGGAGTTTTGATACCAGTGAGGTTAACATGACTGAACCAAAAGCAGAAACACTGGATTGTAATGAATTTTTGTTTTATTGATGGATATATATGTTAGTTAGTTAGTTAGTTAAGATCGATCACCTTAGCTGCAGGTGATGAAATTGGATTTATGCAAGTGCTGAATTACATGAAGGGAGATGGCAATGTGACTGATTCCTTCTGTCTGTCATCCATGGTGAAAGCTCCCAAACATGTTCTCCATTGAATAACACTTCAATTAAATACAAGCAAATTAGTTGTACACAGGGACTTCAGGCTGAGTGGGTGGCTGACAGTGCAATGCCTATTTCATTTATTGTCAGTGGGAAGCAGCGCTGTAGCTATTTGTGGAGTCCTGTTGCTCAGTGGTTAGAGCGCACGCCTCGCAAGCGAGAAGACCTGGGTTTGATTCCTGGGCTGGGAGAAATGTTGGGTAGGTTTCCTTACTCCACATGCACCTGTTTAGCTAGCAGTAAGTAGGAACCCGGTTGTTAGTTGATTGGTGGATTGCTTTCCCTGGGGGGGTGGGGGGCAGAGGGCGGTGGGCAGTGGTGGGGAGGGGGCGTAACAATCCTTTCAACATAATCATTAATAATTTGGGTCACTCAATCCACAACTGTTTGTGGGACACTGCCCTTCACAATTGGTTGCCGAGACTCACCCACAAAATGTATGGTCAGTTCACTTTGAAGTATAATCCGTGAGCCATTTTGAGAGGTCACAAAGACACGATAAGGTGCTGTATTAAATGCGAGGATTATTATTATTATTATCATGTCAGCCAGCAGCCTCCTGGGGCTCCAGAAGTGGATTTGGGTGCTTGTTTCACACCGTTAAAGTTTGAAGAACATGAAAGACACAAATTAAGCGCCTTACATCAGTGAATTTTTTTGGTCTACAATAAGGTCTATGTTGGGTTTGCATGATGTTTGAAGCGCTGGCTGGAGCAGTGTCCCATCTGACCGATCATATTTATAACCATAGCGTACTCCAGCTTCCCACAATAAGTGTGATTGGTCAGGAGTTTATAGAACTGTTAACTATTTCTACTTAAAAGCACACACGGTGTTGTTTCAGTTGAAATCAATAGTACTTATCTGAATTGGTTCACTATAGCAAGGATTGCAGTTTTTCTCCCATTGAGTTTCTGAGCAAGATTCGGGTGGAAGGTTTCGCTGAATTGATTGTAAATTGATCAATTACTCATTTTTGCTTCTGCTGACCCAATTCTCTGCCAGTGGTGAGTATTGAACCACACTTTTAAAAGACTGCCACAAGTGCTGCATTTGCTCACTTGTTGGACACATGATGGGATAAGTGGTGTCCTGTATCTCATTGGTTAGAGTACTTGCCTTGCAAGCCATTGGACCCAAGTTCGATTCTCTGGCAGGGTAAAATGTTGGGCAAGTTTCCTTACTCTGTACACCTATAGCGGTAAGTAGGAATCTGGTTATTAGTGGATCGGCAGATTGCTTTTCCAGTGTAATAATCCCTTCAAAAAAAATTATAATAATGATAACTTGGTCACTCAATCCACGACTGTTTGTGGAACACTGCTGTGCGCAATTGGGTGCCATGTTTCGCCCATAGCATATACAGTCAATGCCCTTTACTGTACATTCTGTGAAGCGCTTTGAGACGTCTCAAAGACATGATAAGGCCATATATCAAATGCAATGATTATTACTGTTAGTATAATAGCAACAATACTAACAATATCATATTGATGGACTCCTTGCATTTCATGCAGTGCTTATCACAGCATTGTTTCACAGGTTATTGCTAGAAAGTGTAGTAACTGTATACTATACTTGTTAACAATCTCAGCAGCCAATTCGCACCAAAGTCTCACGAACATTGTTTTGTTGCGTCTTTTATTAAAACAAACAATTTTTATTTAATTTTGTTTCACCTTTCAGTTGACTGAAACTCCAGGTTTCCACCAGACTGTAGATTGTTGAACGGATTATGAATAAAATCCGTTGTGATGAAGGATTCATTAATGGCTCAAAACTGTGCAAATATTTTGGTTCAAGCCAAATATCTGTATTTAATGCCAAGCCATTGCCAGGCTTTGCCTCCTCATCCTGTGCTGAGAACAGTTAGTAATCTTGGGAAGACCATTTTGTTCATTCATTTCTCAGGCTTATTATAGATTAGTTACAATGGGCATGGGAAAGGAATAGTTTATTGCTATGTAACTTGTCTGTTGACCCCGTCAGGCATTTGCTTTATGCAATACTTTATGATTTGCTCGTGTTCTGTGCTTCCCCCCCACCAAAAAAAAAGTTGTTGTTTTTCCCCCCCAAGGGTGATAATCCCTTTAAAGAAAATGGTCACTTCAATCCACGGCCGTTTGTGGGGACACTGCTGTGCGCAATTGGCTGCCACGTTTCACCCACAAAACATACTGTCAATTCAATTCACAGTATGTTCTATGAAGCGCTTTGAGACATCTTGAAGACGTGATAAGGTGCTATATCAAATGCAAGGGTTATTATTATTATATCAATATTATTATTAATAATAATAATCTAATAACGATGTTCTTTGTATTTCATTTAGTACCTAGAACATCGGTGTATATTCCCAGAAAAGAAATCAGCTTTAGTTCGCTTTCACATTACATTATCAGAGCAACATAAATGCAATATGTGGTGTCATATTGTAGACATTTATTTGGGGAGAACGGGTTTGCGAGGTTATGGAGAGAGGAGTGGGATTAAATTGCTCTTTTTAAAGAGCCGGCACTGACTCGATGGGCCGAATGGCCTCCTTTTGTGCCGTGAGATTCTATGATTCTATAATTGTTATTTGGAACAAGTCAAAGAAGCCATGATTTTCCTGTTAAGAGACAACAAAAAAAAACCTACTAAGTTTTAGTGGTGCTTACAGCAAAAATTGCCTGTCACCAGGTCTCCAATTCATCAGCTGTCTTTGTTGGAGTACGACCAACAATCATTGCAGAATGTAAGATTGCCTTTAGTTTACCGTAAGTTGTTTTTTTTTTACAAAGATTGGACAAAGTTCATTGATTTTCTAGGTTTTCTGCCAATTTATTCGCTTCTCCTCAGTACTCCCAAGATGCTTTTCTGCGTGATGTACCTTGTCAACCAAGAACAAAAGTCAGGAAGAGCTGATTAACCTCTATAAGACTTTGGTTAGGCCTCAGCTGGAGTACTGTGTACAATTCTGGTCACCACACTTTAGGAAGGATATTAAGGCATTGGAAAGGGTGCAGAGGAGATTTACTAGGATGGTACCAGGAATGAGGGACTTCAGCTACGAGGAAAGGCTAGATAGGCTAGGCTTATTCTCTCTAGAACAAAGAAGATTGAGAGAAGACCTGATAGAGGTTCATAAGATTGAGAGGTTTCAACAGGATGAATAGGGAAAGACTGTTTCCACTGGTGGGCGAATCAGCGATTCGTGGTCACAGATTTAAAATAGTTTCAAAACGAAGCAGAGGGGAGCTGAGGAGAAATGTTTTTACTCAGCGGGTTGTTCGAATCTGGAATGCATTGCC
Source organism: Hydrolagus colliei (assembly GCA_035084275.1). NCBI lineage: Eukaryota > Metazoa > Chordata > Chondrichthyes > Chimaeriformes > Chimaeridae > Hydrolagus > Hydrolagus colliei. The sequence goes on along the minus strand of CM068744.1, from coordinate 96,102,237 downwards.
TGAAAAGGTGGTAGAGGCTGATTCGATAACAGCTTTTAAAAGGGAACTAGATCTTTATTTAGGGAGAACAGGTTATGGGGAGAGAGCTGGGCAGTGGGATTGAGTTGCTCTGTTCAAAGAGCCGGCACAAACTAGATGGGCCGAATGGCTTCCTTTTGTGCCGTATAATTCTATGTCTAGTAGTCGCCTTCCTCTCTACCCTTCTCCTTCCCTCAGCTTCCAGCACTGTAACAGTGCCCCCGAGACATCATGCTATGTGAGGAGTCCTTTTGCTTAGTGGTTAGAGCGCTTGCCTGACAAACAAGAGAAGCTGGGTTCAATTTCCAGTTAGGGTAGTTTCTTATCCACACGCCTCTGTGTATCTAATACGGCAACTAATACAGTATTACACACAACAATGTCTCAGAGAACTCACAAAGTGAAAGACCAGTTTTATTTGGGGGTGGGTGGGTGGGTGGGGTGAATTTTACACTGGAAGAGAGAAATTGCTGTCACTTTTCAATGCTGCCGTGGGAACTTTTAAGATATCCCGAGCAGCGACAGACTGGACGACGACAACAACAACAACTTGCATTTGTACATCACCACTCGTGCAGGGTAGCGGCCCAGAGCGCTCGGACAGTGGTGGTGGTTAAGGAGGTCAGAGCCACGGGAATATTGGTTTAACGTCTCATCTGAAGGGTGGGACGTATCGACAATTGCTATGTTCTTCCAGTACTGTACTGAATTGAAAGTCTCGATGAGGGGCTTGGAACCCACAGGCGTCACCGTCACCAAGTGAGCCAGACTGACATAGCCTTTATCAGCTTTGGAAACCTTAAAATGGGGGGCCACGCAAGACCCCAAAATGTGTGAACGGTTGAGATCCAGTGGAAGAAAAGATGGGAGTCATAGAAGAATAAGTCCCGACAAGCCACTGTTGCGATTTGTAAAATCAATCCAATCAATGTAGGGCATGTATCAAGGCTAAATATGGGCATTGCTGGTCATGTGATATTTAGGCGCCAAACAGTGTGTACGTGCCAAAGTAAGCATGGTCAATGGAGGTACAAGGCCAGAGTGAGGTCTTGCAATTGGCTGAGTAACTGTTCTGGCGACACGTGACCGCAAGAGCCTTGACCTTTTAAAAGCGTCGAGACAAAGGAATAAGCAGAGCGGAGACGGAGGAGCAGGACCCGATGGAAGACACTGTAACGTGACAGTAGCCAAGCCGCTCTCGAGAATGAGAAACAACTGATGGAAGATACTGTAACCGACAGTAGGTTGCAGAGGATAAATAATCAACCTCTTGCTGGACAGTATACACCACTAAACAGAGGAGAGTATTGGGGTGGACAGTATACACCACCAAACAGAGGAGAGTATTGGGGTGGACAGTATACACCACCAAACAGAGGAGAGTATTGGGGTGGACAGTATACACCACCAAACAGAGGAGAGTATTGGGTTGCAGAGGATAAAGAATCAATCTCTTGTTGGACAGTATACACCATTAAGGGATCCCTGTGTTTAGTGTCAAGCCCTGACGGGTTAGCCTGAATAAACAACCTGGTTTGATGAGATACGACTCTAGTGCATTTCACTCATTGGTCGAAATCTCTAACACCACTAAGCTCGTTGTTGTTGTTGTTGTTGTTGTTGCTTGGGGTAGAATCCATGTTATCTTTCAAAGGGGAAATGAGATCGATATCTAAAAATGACGTAAGCTCTCGCTCTCGAGACGTCTCAAATGCGCTTCGCAGGAAGGGTGGAAGAATAATTAAATGAGACTGCTTTTTTTTTTGAAGAGCCAGCACAGACACTGCATGAAAGGGCTTTATAGAAACGCTGGTGTTGTTGATGGGTATGAATGATTTTCTTCGGGGCTGTGAATTTTTACAATTCTCTGGTTCTAACTCAATTAAGCAAACCCATAAAAGAATGCGAGGCTTGTGTCTGGAGGGCTGGCTGGAGAACATAGAGCTCCTGCTCAGTTAATGTAGCACTGTGAGAGATGGGGATTACTTGGGGATTAGCAGTGAAAAAGCAACCTGTTCTCGTAGGTAGCGCGGAGCGCGTGACCTGCAAACAGGTTGATTCATTCGTATGAAAATTCATCAAGTCTCATCTGCACAGAGGCTCACGACAGATTGCGAGCGGCAGGCAAAGACTTTTCACCCACATCTCCAGATGTCGATTCACTTTACAGTAAATTCTGCGAAAGCGCTTTGAGACGTCTAGATTACGTGAAAAGAGCTAGATCAAATTATTATTATTATTAAAGATGGAGAATGGAATTGGACCAGCCGAGATGACTATAAATTTAGTCTGTCTGTCAGAGCAGCTGAAAATGCCAGTTGCTGCAGATAATTCACAGCATTGGCCAATGCGACCTCCGCACTCAGTATGGTATATATTGATTTCACAGACCAGCAATGGTTCAGATGTTTTCCATTGCGATGGTTGTTTTGGCAACAATCCTTTTGACTTTTTTTTTACCTTTGGAACAGAGAAGATTGAGAAGTGATTGTAGTACATAATAATAATAATAAATGATAATACAATATAATAATCCTTCCTTGATATACCTGATATGTCTCTTGAGTTTCATGAGTTTGCTGAAATATGCAGTGGCTGTATTAGTGTGCAGTAATGTCCAGCAATCAGCCGGGCAGGCGGGTGGGTGCGTCCGTTCCAGAGCCAGGAATATCTGTTACAATCGTTCCAACATTTGATATGGCGCCTTGTCATGTTGCGTGCGCATCTCAAATCGGATTTACGATGAAGTGCAGTGACCTTGGCAGCCAATTTCCGCACAGCGATGACTCACAAACAACAATGACAACGACCACAGAATTATACTCGTATAGAGTCTTTCACGTCAGGAGGACGTGCCAAGGCGCTGGAAATAGCGATGAAATGAATGACTAATCCTATCTGCTGTGCGCAATTGGCTGCTGCGTTTCGCCCACACACGTGCAGTGCAGTCAATACACTTTACAATATATTCTGTGAAGCGCTTTGAGATATCTAGAGGCTGTGACTAGCTCTATATAAAACGCAATGATTATTATTAACATTATTATTAGTATCATCTGGGCAGATGTTGGCCAGGACACTGGGATACAGGGTCACTGACTTGGTTTCGAGTAGAACCTGTGGACTTGCCAACCAAATTTGATGGTGTACATAATTATTTTATCGGATCATAAAATGAAACTTCGAATATCTCGGATTGCTGTAAATAATCAGTGAAGTGGGAAATATTCCTGAGTGTGGCAGTGGGATGATTGCTGTTTGATTTGTCAGTCTCTTTCGCTTTATAATGAGGGGAAGCGTTTATACAGTGAAATCATCCTCACCCCCATAAAAATAGGAATTGTGAAGGTGTTTGTCATTTGTTGTGACGGAACAAGTCACAGGGTAATAATTCACAGATTAACTGCCCGCGCAGTCTGAATTATTAGCAGATTAAATGCAAATGAACTGTGGTCTGCAAAGTTACTTTGACCTCCACAATGAATGTTGTTTTTATATAATTTCTGAACCTCACACGTGGTTTGCTTCCGATGTGAACGGCAGCTTGTGCTGATGTGCAGGTGATAGGTGCTGTGCTGGTTCCCTGAATTGCCACTGATCATGATTATCATATTCAATCAAACTGTGGTCAGATCAGTCAATAAACAGCCCCCTGCATCCTTCTAATATTTCTCTCTCTCATGCCTCTACACCCCCTTTATCCCCCTCTCCCACACTCCTCTACCCTTCTCCCTCATGTCTGCCTCAGAGTCCTATCGTGTATTGGTTAGAGCACTCGATGAGGGTAGGGTAGGAGGGTGGCTGAAGGCACGGTCTAAGAGGAAAGTCTTTGGATAACCGATGATAGGGAAGGGAGGGAGCCAGGCGAAGGGACTGTGGGATGCGGTTCCAAAGGGTCAGATCAGAGAAGCTGAAGGCCAGACCTCCAATAGTTGATGGGAGGTGAGGGGGGTGAGGGGCGAGGAGGTGGGGGATGTTGTTGATCAGGGGACATGGAGCAGGCTGTTGAGTAGAGGTAGCTAACAGGTTGATTTGGGGTTAGCAGGTCACAGAAGTGTGAAGGAGCAAGGCCGTGGAAGGCTTTGAAGGCAAGGACGAGGATTTTAAACTTTACCCTCGGGGGAACGGGGAGCCAGTGGAGCTTAAGGGGCTGATAGGGTCACAGAGCTTGGTGTGGGGGAGGACATGAGCTGCAGAGTTCTGGATGATCTGCAGCTTGTGGAGGGAAAAGTTGGGAAAAGGACGACAAACAGGGAGTTGGTGGAGTGAAGTGAAGCTTGGACGTGATGAATGTGTGTATGAGGGTTTCGGAGGACTGATGGGTGAGGCAGTGGTAGACACGGGCAATGGTGTGGAGGTGGAGGGAAAGCATAGAGGGTCATGGCACAGCTGTGGGGTTTGTAGGACATTTAAGGGTCAAACAAAACGCCGAGGTTCTGTACCGGTTCAGTCAGGTGGAGAGTGCATCATCCTATGGAAATTTTTAATAATCTTCTATACCCTCCACCTCCGTCAGGATCCCACTCAATGGTCTCACCTCTACAGGGAAAAGCTACAAACTGGCCATTCATCATTGATGTATGTAATAATACTGTCGGTGCATTTGATGTAACATTGAAAGGTTTAAATGTCAACATTCCACACACAGCCCTGAGCTAAACACCAATTCCTCTGCAGGATTAGTGACGAGAACCAAACAAGAGGATTGGCGTTAACATTTTTTCGTTTCAACTTTCAAACGTCTCCATGGCCTTTCCCCATCCCCCACTCTCTGCAATCCACTGGGTTCCTCCTCCCCCGCCCAGGGATCAGTGGAGTCCTGTAGCTCAGTGGTTAGAGCACTCAACTCGCAAGTGACAGGACCTGGGTTCAATTCCTGAGCAGGGTGAAACATTGGGCAAGTTTCCTTATTCTACACGCCTCTGTTCACCTCACAGTAATTAGGAACCCAGTTGTTAGTCGATTGGCAGATCGCATTTCTCTTAAAAAAAATTCTTATAATAATTTGGTCACTCAATCCACGACTGTTTGTGGGACGCTACTGTGCGCAATTGTCTGCCGTGTTTCGCCCACAAAATATACAGTCAATTCACTTTACAGAACATCCATTGAAGTGGTTTGGGACGTCTCGAAGATGTGATAAAACTCTATCAAATGCAGGTATAATTATTATTATTATTATTAAAATGCACTTTTTAAAGCACTCTAAATACACCTGGGAATTCTGCAGGTTTCTGTGGATTGGACTCCGCCAAATTCAACTCAACTAACAGCTCGTTTCATTTGAAAAACAATGCGGAGTGTGATTCATGTGCGATTGTGGATTCAAATTAGAGGAGGTTTGGAGTGTCGGAGATGAGATTTGAAAATGTCACAGCTCAAGATAAGTAGCAATCATTTGAAAGCAGAAGCCATGTGCAGCCCCTCGGCTGTGAACGCATTCACCAATGTGAGACATGTGTCGAATCGCAAAAAGTTTATAGCACAAGGGAGAAGAAGTCCTGTGTGTTGGTGTGAGCTGGCACGCTGGAGCTCTCTGCAATGTTTCGAGGTTAGAGAAAAAACAATAGTTATAATTTGGTCCCTCGAATCCTCAACTGTTTGTGAGGCAGAAACAGAAATTGTTTGGAGCACAATTTTGTTGGTGTCGTTGCCATTCACTTTCAAGACCATTCATGGGACCATTTTGCCCCCTCCTATCTCTCTGATCTGCTGTCCCCCTATGAACATGCCCGCCCACTCCATTCAGCCGGCTCCGGGCTGCTCTATGTCCCCTGCCCAACCATCAGCCGGCTTTCATTCTCTCTGCCTCCAACACTCTGGAACTCTGGAACCCACAGTCACTTCGCCTCGCTTCCTCCCTTGCCTCCTTCAAGGCCTGTCTCAAGAGCCTCCTCTTCGATCGTGCCTTCTGCTGCCCTCCCAAATCTCTCCCTCCCTCCCAACTCTCTCCCTCCCCCTCGCCCCCGCCCTGCTCCTCCCCCTTGCTCGGCTCCCAACCTGAGTGTTCAGCACCTTGGGACGCCTTCTCGACGTGAAGGGCGCTCTATAAATGTAATTTTGTTGTTGTTGTTGTTTACACTATATTCTGCAAAGCACTTTGTGACGTCTAGAAGACGCGATAATGCGCGATATCAAACGCAAGGATTATTATTATTGTTTCATGAAAATAGCAACTAATTTTCATCTCCCATGCCTTAGCTTGTGTGCACTGTGTAATGGTAAGTTTTATACCACAGGCGCCAATGCCGACTGGGTGTAGGTTTGCTTTATACAGTACAGTATGTGGCGTTTTTCAATTGCAGCAGTTGACATTTACAGTGTCTCACATTGGGAAGGTGTATCCAAGTACAAATTCACATTACCAGCCAGGAACCCGAGCGGGGGGTAGAGTTGAGGGAAGTGGGGGAGGGGATAGGTGAACACACGTGCGGTCTTAATAATAATAATAGTATTGTAACCACTAAGCACATCCCGCTTACCTAAGAAAAGTGCCAAGGCTTGAGGGACCCCAGAGTGTTGGGGAGCTCCTGTGGCTCAGTGGTTAGAGCACTTGTCTTGCAAGCTGGGGAGACCAAGCTGGGGAGACCTGTGTTCGAATCCAGGCAGGTCAGGGCAAAACCTTGGACAAGTTTCCTTACTCCACACGCCTAATAATAATCCCTCCAAAAAACACAATAATAAAATCGGTCATTTCAACCCACGACTGTTTGTGGGGGACGCTGCTGTGCGCGATTGGCTGCCGCGATTCGCCCACAAATGTACAGTCAATTCACTTTACAGTATATTCTGTGAAGGGCTTTGGGACGTCGATAAGATGTGAAAAGCGCTATATCAAATGCAAGGATTATTATTATTATTAGTGGGGTAACTGCTGATGTGAAAGGCACTACTGTACTGTATATAAATGTAATGTGTTGCTTGTCATCGAGGGCACTGTCTGGCAAACTTTTCCCACTGTTTGTCCAGCTAGGACCACCCTCCCTACCCATTAGGGCTTTTGGTTTTCAGGTTTAACAGGAGCCAAATGGGATGTCTCCCCCCCCCCCCCCCCCCTCCCCCCCCCACACAGTGTCTGCTCTGCCCTTTCCAGGTCCTGCCAATGAGCCAGGCTGGGTTGTGCTGTCATCAGCAGTGAGATCCCTGGGATACCGCGGACCCGCCTGGCTCGGCAACCAGACTGGAGACCGTCACAGAGTAGCCGGCTGGATCCCGACATTCCACTGGAACAAGTTCAACTCCGGGGAGACCCTGCTTACTTCAGGGGTCTTACATGTAATGTGTTTACACACAAGCAGTTTAATATGGTGTCGTTTGCTCCCGGCGAAGAACACGATCAGTCGACTGGTTGGGTTAATTGGCTTTCTGTTGGGTTTCTCTGCTATCAGTGGTGACCACTTGTGTTTTGCTTGTGTTTTGACTGATACGTACACCCCTCTGCGTTGGGCAGGGGAAGATCATGATACCTGACTGCGAGGCTGGAGCTGGTGTATGGATTGAGCAATGGATATCATCATCGCAGAGACTCTATGAAGGACCTGTTGCAGGGTGTACAAAATGCAACCCACGTTCCAAAAAGTACATTGGAACTGGCTGCCGTGTTTCGCCCCCAAAACGTACAGTCAATAAACTTGACAGTATATTCTGTGAAGTGTTTGGAGACATCTGAAAAATGTGATAAGGCGTTATATCAAGTGCAAGTATTATTATTATTATTAGTTTTATATTTTGCTTTCCAGCTTCAGATGCCTCCATGAATTTTCATTATGCTGTGTGTATTTAGAGCACTGCGCATATGAAAAAGAATAAAATAATCCTTGCATTTGATATATAATAATAATCCTTGCATTTGATATGAGGCTTTTCACGTCTTCTAGACATCTCAAAGCGCTTCACAGAATATACTGTAAAGTGAATTGACTGTATGTTTGTGGGCGAAGCACAGTAGTCAATTGTGCACAGAGGTGTCCCACAAACAGTCGTGGATTGAACTGACCGATTAGTTTTTTTTTCTTGGGGTATTTTATCAGATGTGTGGAGTAAGGAAACTTGCCCAAGTTTTCGCCTTTGCCAGGAATCGATCCCAGGTCTCTCGCTTGTGAGGCGAATGCTCTAACCACTGAACTTAATAGTGCACCTGTTCAGGTGGTTGTTAAAGATCCCACAGCACTATTGGTAAGGACAAGGGAGTTCTCTCTCCTGGTAACCCGGCCAACATTCCCCCAGATAAAATTTGCATTTGTGCACAAAAAGCCATTCGACCCTTGACAGTAATGATTGTGAAGCCTTTTGAGAAACTTTCACCATGTTGAGGTGCAATAAAATACAAGTACATTGTGTCTAAACATTCCTGGGGTGTGTTGTCAGTTGCTCAGTTACTGGGAACTGCACTGATTTCCCTGGAATATCAGCCTGGTGTTAGGAATGTCATCCGGGGGCCTGCAGACTACCATAATAATCATAATCCTTGCATTTGATATAGCGCTTTTCACATCTTCTAGACGTCTCAAAGTGTTTCACAGAATATACTGTAACGTGAATTGACGATATATATATGTGTGTGTGTGCGAAATGTGGCAGCCAATTGCGCACAGCGGTTCTCCCACAAACAGTCGTGGAAGTGAAATGATTGATTTATTATTGTTTTTTTGTGGGGGGACAATTATTATTGAGCGTGTGGGGTAAGGAAACTTGCCCAAGGTTTCGTCCTGCCTGGAATTGAACTTAAGTCTCTCGCTTGCAAGGCGAGTGCTCTAACCACTGAACTCCACTCACCTTTTGGAAGGGAAGATAAACAGTGTAAAGGTGTGAATCACACATCAGAACTGTTTATCTATATGACATACTGTTTACTTCATGGGACATTTACAGTTTTTTGGACAGGCTCAGTTGGTAACATTCTCACCTCCAAGCCAGAAGGTTCAAGCCTCAAGTTAGGGGTTTGAGCTTACAGTGCAGACTGACCTACAGTTTTATATAATTCCCAATTTCCTCTACTATCCCTCATATTCATCTTCCATTCTCTCATATCCTCTTGGGGGGGGGGAGGGAGGGGAGGTAGTTGGGGTCTACTTGTAGCTGACCTGGCTCCTAAGGTGGCATGCATGGTATTGGAATGTCAATATCCAGCCAGCCCCTCTGTGATGGTCTCCAGTCCAGGTCCTGAGCCAGGCAGGTCCACAGTATACCAGGGCTCTCACTGCTGGTGACAGCACAGCCCAGCCTGGCTCATCGGAAGGGCAGACCAGTCATTAGGGGAAGGGAGTCATCCCACTCAGCTCCTGTTAAGCCTGCAAGTGAAAGCCCTAAAGGGTAGGGTGATCCTAGCTGGACAAGCAGTGGGTAAGCTTGCCAGACAGTGCTATCAATGCCAAGCTGTGCAGTTTTTTCTTTGCTGGTTAGACTCCAGCAGTTACCCACCAACGCACATTCTGGTGTCTCCAATCCTTGGCTCTTGCCAACCTGTGCCTAATATTTTCCAGAATTAGGTAAATTAGGATGTGTCCCTCCGGGGAGTGAGAGAGTGCACATTCCATTCCAACAATCTATCTCTGGGATTTCCGTGTGTGGGTGGGATTCATGTCATTCTGAGTTTGGTTTCGAGACTCTTCAGCGAGCAGATGGCTTTCTGCACGTGTCAGACACACGACCAAGCAAAAAAAAATCCCTTTAGAAGCACCCCCCTCCCATGCCCTCCTCTTCCCCCTCCTCTCATTCTACTAAGCGTTCACTGAGATGGCGCCGTTTCTGGGCAACGCACTCCCCTTTAAGTTATAATTGATAAATAACTGAGGGACAGATGTGACTTCATTTATCCCGATGCCAGAGTTTACATACACTGCCCGTTATGGTCGTTTTCTCTCGCAAGAGCCTGGCACACAACTATGGAATGGTGACCAATTTTATCGGGGTTGGGGGGGAATTGTTGGCCAGGACATATTGGGGGGTGGTGGGGGAAGAGAGAGAGACAAACTCCCTTGTTTTTTCATGTAGCGCAGTGGGATCTTTCAAATCCACCCAAACAGGGCACGGGTACAGTTCAATGTCCGATGAGATTTCGAAATCGGTTGTGAAGTTCACCGCGCTTCTAAAACCACGGACGCAGCGGAAACTGCAGCCTTTCAGAACAGGTGACTCGTGGAAGCCTTGCGATGGCAATCACGTGTGTTTGGTGCAGATGAAATGGACTTTGGACTGTGAGCCATTGGAATCAATTTACTGAAAAACCACCCCTGAAGTGTTTTTCATGCACTCGAGTTGAATCCAGCAACCTCAGCGCCATTCAATAGCCACGTGACTGACTCACGTTGCTGTTTACTGTTCCTTCTGAAGGCACTGACCCCTACTGGGTGCAGTGATAACATGATAAAAATCCTTGCGTTTGATATAGCATCTCACATCGCCTCCTAGTTGTCTCAAAGCGCTTCACAGAATATACTATAAAAGTGAATTGACTGTGCACAGCAGTGTCCCAGAAACAGTGGTGGATTGAAGCCACCAAATTTGTAATTTTTTTTGGAGGGATTATTATTAAGCTACTGAGACGTCCACAATATTTAACGTCCACAATATTTAACGTCCACCTGAACAGGTACAAAAGGATCCTCGCTTTAATGTGAAGGACAGCACTTGTAACATTGCAGAACAGTTACTGCTGTGTTGGAATGTGAGCCTAGACTGTGAGCTCAAAGTCTCCGATGTGAGACTTGAACCCTCAACCTTTTAAACCAGAGGCGAGTGAGGCAGGATGGCCACAGCCTCGCTCAGTCACTGTGCATGTGTCAGCCTGGCTCAGTCACTGTGTGTGTGTGTGTGTGTGTGTGAGCCTAGCTCAGTTACTGTGTGTGTCACTATGGATCAGTTAGTATGTGTGTGTCAGCCTATCTTAGTTGGTAGCCCTCTCGCCTCTAAGTAAGATGATTGTAGGATTAAGCCAGGGCTCATGTCAGGTACTTTGGGTTGACAGACTGACGTTCCAGTACAGAGCTGGGGGCAACACTGCATCAGGTCAGATGTTGAACCAATGTCCCATCTCTTCCTGTATGAGGTGGACATTATATATATATATATAATTGTTGGAAAAGAGAGGGGAATTTCCCCCCAAATAACATCGGTGTTTGCAGGATATTGCTGTGTGCAGGATGGCTGCTGTGTTCGCCCACAAATACAGTCACTACACTAGACATTAAACAGTTTGAGCCGCACTCTTAACATGACAGATACAGTATCAGATAACAATAATAATACTTTGTCAGTCAGTGACAAACAGCCAAAGCTCCCCTCTAGGAACTCCAATCCCCCACAAACAGCTTACACACATCTAACAGTTACCATAAGGTTTAATGTGGTCTCCCGGTCTCCAAACATCCTTTCAATGATGAATGAACGCTGTCAGGAACACTGCGGTTTGCGTTCTCTCCCACACTGTGCTCTGCGATCGCAGCCCCCGCCCTTGTCTGGCTCCATCACTGGCCAGCCAACCGATCATATCATTTGCTCGTTTACACATCATTTTCTCTTGCTTTTAAAACCCACCGTGGCCTAATTCCTACCATGAGTCCTCTGACCTCCTCAAGTCCAACCAAACCGGCCCCTTCCTTCCACCCAGGGAGCCCTCCTTCCTTCATACGCCCCACCATCAGCAGTCCAGGATTCAGCCATTGGTTTAGCGTGGTGGAATCCTGTAGCTGAGTAGTCACATCAAGTGAGAGGAGACCTGAGTTTAATTCGGGCAATGTTGGGCAGGTTTCCTTACTCCGTCCACCTCTGTTTACCAAGCAGCAAATAAGATTCTGGTTTGTTAGTCGATTTGTGGACCCGGAAGTAATAATCCCTTAAACAAAATAATAATAATTTGGTCACTCAATCTATGACTGTTTGTGGGACACATGCCATGTTGCGCTCAATTAACTTTACAGTTATATTCTGTGAAGTGCTTTGAGACATCTAAAAGGTATTATAAGACAAGATATTTCCCTACTCCACGCCCCTGATAATAATCCCTCAAACAAATTGGTCATTTCAATCCACGGCTGTTTATGGAACGCTGCTGTGTGCAGTTGACTGCCGCATTTCCTCCACAAAATATACAGTCAATTAATTTTACTTCGGTATATTCTGTGAAGCGCTTTCAGACGTCTAGAAGACGTGAAAAGCGCTATATCAAATGCAAGGATTATTATTCACAGCTGGTGACTGTGTGTCAGACTCCTGACAGGAGCTGGTGACAGGAGCTGGTGAGTGGATGACTGGGATAGATTTGATTCAATGTGACTGAGTGCAGTCTAGCTGCTTAGTCCTTGAAACAGGCGGAAAAAGACAGCTTTATTTCATCATCTCTACTTCAATGATAATAATGAACTTATTGCGTTTGCAACTTCATTCCAAAATGATACCGAGAGGCTCCTGGCATCTCCTTTAGTTATCAGAGACACAGATTTACAGCACAGAATGAGGCTAATAATAATAATAATAATTCTTGCATTTGATGTAGCACCTTCACAAATTGTTGAGACATCTCAAAGCGCTTCATACAGTGTACTGTACTGTAAAGTGAATAATAATCCGTCCAAAAAAAACACAAAAATAAAATTGGTCATTTCAATCCACGACTGTGTGAGGGACGCTGCTGTGCGCAATTGGCTGCCGCGATTCGCCCACAAATATATACAGTCAATTCACTTTACAGTATATTCTGTGAAGCGCTTTGGGACGTCAATAAGATGTGAAAGGCGCTATATCAAATGCAAGGATTATTATATATTAATATTATAATTGACTGTGTGCCGTATATTTTGTGGCCGTTGGTTTGATGGTGCCCAGTTAATTAAATTGCCTTTTAATTCCATCATTTGTTATGACTGGCAATCTGCTCAGACTGACGTGATGATCCAGTTCACCACAGCTGAAAGCCTTGCAACACATCTTTCAACACATGTGCTCACCTCTGCTCAGTGTCAAATCAGTTCAGATGCAACGCAGTTAGGAAAAGCTTGCCAGGACTTCCTATAAACACCTTCAGTTATTCATTAATAGTTTATTACATTTACCGTGTTGTGCTTTTAGGGTTTATTTTTGCCAATACTTGCTGTACAATAATCTGCTGATATATACATATATTATATATATATAATACAATTACTGCTTCCAATGCTATAAGATACTTGTCAGCAATCGGAGTGATTAGTCCTTCCATTTATTTTTACAATAATAACAATAATAAATGACGCAGGCAATTCACTTTACAGTATATCCTTTGAAACATCTTGAAGATATACTATATCAAATGCAAGATTTTATCAATACTGTATTGTTGCTATTATCTTAAGATCACCTATATTGTGCCCACAATGGAAAGAAGGTAGGGTGAGCATCTTAATACACTAGTTACAATTAATCATTCCTCATTAACACTACAAATGTATTTCCTGTGAGGTCTACGAGATTATATTTGTAGGTGACCATGGCAGGCAATTTGCACACAGCGACGTCCGGCAACAAACAGCCATGGAGTGAGTGATTGTGGTTGCGCCTGAAAACACCCTGTGTTCGACCGCGCCTACAGTCACCTTCCCCCTCCCTCTGGTTCAGCCCCAGGGCTCCATTATTGGGAGGCGCTCTGAGGCGCAGTCTGGAGTGGAGGGCGCTACATAAATCCAAGTTGTTGTTGTTGTTGTTGTTGGTCCAGATTGACGTTCCAGTGCAGTGCTGCACTGCTGAACAATCACTGCACTTTAAATTAACTCTAGCGAATTGCTTTGAGGCATCTTGACGATGTGATGAGGTGTTGCAAGGATTATTATTCCAGTATAATAATTTTATTATTATTATATGTACGCAATCTACACATTGGAAATTTCCCTGCGTTCAGAATGGGTGACACCAAGGGTGCTACATGTAACAAGTTGTTGTTATTGTATTCAGTGTGAAACGCTGGGAAAATACCTTGCAATTGCAAAACAAAAATCAAACCAGGCAGCCTTGTTTACGGCTGCAATGGAGGTGTCGGATAAGTGCTGATTCTCAAGAAACAGATTGAGAAAGATGGAGCAAGTTTGTATTGCAAGCAGCAGTAACGAATCAAAGTCATTCTACGCTGTTTGGTTCGGGAGAAGGGGATTTCTGCCAAGTGAAGTATATCACTGTGACGATGTATCCCATTGCAACCATAATACACAACGTAATCCTTGCCTTGGACACCACGTGTATAACATCAAAATCCTCACGGCAGGCAGGTCAGGGCCAAACCTTGGGCAAGTTTCCTTACTCCACACACACACACACGCCTAATAATAATCCCTCCCCCCAAAAAAACCCTATAATGGTCATTTTCAATCCGCGACTGTGTGTGGGGGACGCTGCTGTGCGCAATTGGCTGCCGCGTTTCACCCATGAGTATGTAGTCAATTCACTTTACAGTATATTCTGTGAAGCGCTTTGAGACGTCAAGAAGAATTGACGTCTCAAATGCAAGGATGATTATTATTATTATTATTATTATTTGTAGGTGAAGATCCCACAAGGAACTGGGAAGTAGGTGATCAGTTTTATCTGGGAAATTGTTGTTGTTGTGGCCAGGACAGCAAGAGAAATTTCTCCTTCTCGTTCCGAACGGTGCAATGGGGGAGTCTGTAATGTCCACCTGGACAGGCAAAGATGGGACCTCAGTTTATCTTCTCACCTGAAGTGACGGCACCTCCGACTAGGAAGCAGCGCTTCCTCCGACACTGCTCTGCACTGGACTGTGAACCCAGATTACAACAACAACTTTGATTTATACAGCGCCCTCCCCGACGGCTGTCGTCTCAGAGCGCTTCACAATAGCGGAGTCCGGGGCCGAGTCAGGGGCAGGGGAGAAAGGTGACCAAAAGTGCAGTTGAAGAGAAAGGTTTTTTAACTGAGACCTGAAACTGGGAAGAGAGGGGGCGGCAAGGGCAAGGCGAAGGGAGAGAGGAAGGGAATTCCAGAGCCTCGGGAATCTGAGTCTTTAGTATTATGAGTTAATATACATAACAAACCCAATGTGAAGATGACAAAACTGAGCTGTAGCAAATTAATTATCTGTTATTGTCCTGATGACTTGTTCTAGACAGCGCCAATGAGACCGCTCTCACAATGTAATTTAAATCCTATCAGTGGATTCCAAACGGAGACATTAGGATGATCCCATGGAAGGGGAGTTAGACCAGGGGTGTAAAGAATTAAGCCACCGGTATTCAAGGGAATGTGTAGGTTCAGAGAAACTCGCAAGGCACTCCCACTTGTGTGATTTTGAGGTATAATAAATAGATAATAATAATCCTTGCATTTGATATTGTGCTTATCACGCCTTTGAAAAGCCTCATTGCGCTTCACAGAATACAGTGCAAAGTGAATTGACTGTATGTTCTATGGGCGGCTGGTTGCGCGGAGCAGTGTCCCACAAACAATCGTGGATTGAGTGACCAGATTATTATTATATTAATAATGGGAGTCAATCCACACAGTGACTGAGCCAGGCTGACACACACACACACACACAGTGACTGAGCCAGGCTGACACACACACACACACACACACACAGTGACTGAGCCAGGCTGACACACACACACAGTGACTGAGCCATTGACACACACACAATGACTGAGCCAGGCTGACAAATTAAAGTAGCTGAGCAAGCCTCACCCCCCCCACCCCCACCCCCACACACACACACACACACACACAGTTACTGAGGCAGGCTGACACACACACACACACACACAAGACTGAGTCAGGCTGACACACACATCGACTGAGACATGCTCTTTCACACACACACACACACACCCACACACACACACACGGTGACTGAGCCAGATTGACAACACACAGTGATTGAGCCAGGCTGACACACACACACACAGTGAATGAGCCAGATTGACAACACACAGTGATTGAGCCAGGCTGGCACACACACAGTGAATGAGCCCGGCTGACTCACACACAGTGACTGAGGCAGGCTGACAAACTAAAGTGGCTGAGCAAGCCTCACCCCCCCACACACACACACAGTGACTGAGCCAGACTGACACACACACTGACTGAGACAGGCTCACACACATGCGCGCGCACACACACACACACACACAGTGACTGAGCCAGATTGACAACACACAGTGACTGAGCCAGATTGACACACACACACACAGTGAATGAGCCAGATTGACAACACACAGTGACTGAGCCAGATTGACACACACACAGTGACTGAGACAGGCTCACACAAACACACATACATACACAAACACACACACGCAGTGACTGAGCCAGGCTGATACACAGACAGTGAGACTGAGCGAGGCTGACATCAATTGCTGATGATGGTTAAGCAAAGACAGAGAATTTACTGTGTTTTTTTTCTCTCCTCTGGATGTTTGTAAAAATCCAATGTATAAATAGATGCTGTTCTCATCTCACCGTGCACCATGAAAGCACATGTTACTCTAGTACAGTTACTCTGTACAACACAGATGGTTAGATTGCTCCCCCCAGCGACGGGTGTAATTGTCACTCTGCATTTTTTATTGTGAATACGATCAGACCGGGAGAGGTTTGCCAAGGCACACTGTGTCCAGATGCTGAAAAAAGTCAGTGAGACGAGAGAGAGAGAGAGAGAGAGAGAGAGAGGAGAGAGAGAGAGTCCAGTTTGTGCTCATATCAGTCGACGGTAAAACCTCGATAATCCGACATTTCCGAAAGCGGTATTGTATAAAATTTTCTTCCCCCCCCCTCCAATGTCCAGCAAATCTCCTGAAGTTCGGGGAAACAGGCTACTTGTAGCTCCCAGTGTCATCGCCAGATTCTAGAGGTTTTACTGTCGTGGAAAAGAGAGGAACTTTCCCCTCCGGTGCCCTGGCCACTAATAATGATAATAATAATATAGCGTCTCATAGAGCATCTTATCATGTCTTCAAGACATCTCAAAAGCTCTTCACAGGGTGTACTGTAAAATGAATTGACTGCGTATTTTGTGGGCAAATGCGGCAGCCAATGGCTCACAGCTAGTTCCCCCTCAAATAGTCGAGGAATGAGTGACCAAATTATTAATAACCCTCTGAATAAAAAAAACCAGGTTCTTCATGTTGCATTGCCGGATGCGAATCGGATGTCACGTTTTCGTATAAATACAGTACAGTCACTTCCACACTTTACAGAAGCTCTGAGCTCCTTTGAGATGTTATCAATGGTATAAGTGTCAAATCAAACACAAAGATTATCTTTTATCTTCACAAAGAAAGGAAATGAAGGAAGTGTATTTGGTGTCAGAGATGCTGTCCTTCGGATGAAACATTAAAACTCGGCGCACACCTTGTGTCTGTTTAGGTGGATGTCAAAGATCTTGCGTTGCTATTCAAAAGAGAAGGGAGTTTCTCTCTCTCTCTCTCTCTATTCCCAGTGTCCTGGCCAACAATCCCCCTGCCCACCCCCCTCCATCCACTCCCAGATAAAATCCATGGCTGTTTGTAGGATTTTGCTGTGTGTAAATCGGGTGAGGCACTCGCCCATAAAATGTAGTCACTACACTTCACACAGTAAATCCTGTGAAGCATTTCAAAGTAACCAAAGGCAAAGAGGAAGGTCTTTACCCGAAGGAATGTCCCTCGGTGTCCTGGCCAAGGATAAATAATAATAATCATAATAATAATAATAATACTCCTTGGATTTGGTGGAGGGCCTCATCATGTTCTTCTAGACTGTGTCTCAAAGCGCTTCGCAGAATGTACTGTAAAGTGAATTGACTGTATATTTTGCAAACTGTACCAGTGTATTCTGTGCTTGGGCCCTGGCAGCCAGTTGCTAATCCGTACAAACGAGAACAATTTTCTCGGATTGCCCCCTTTTCCCCGTAACGTACTCATATACTCAAATGTTCTTTTGTCCCCTCCACAGGATACTGACCTGCTGGACATCAGCCACATTAAGGACAGCAGGACTGGGAAGTATGCCCGCATCCCCAAGGTAGGCTGGCCTCGCTCACAACCTGTGGCTGCCTGTGTGCTCTTTGCTCCATTTGATAAGTTTCATGGATGCGCGACTCTGTGGCAAATAGTATTTTGAGCGTCACAAACCAGCAAGAGTAAATGCGGTCAGTGGGGAAATACTGTACTGTACTGCAAATGCTGGGAAAACTGAAATCAAAACAGGAAGAGGCTGGGAGGACCACTCAGCAGATCAAAGCAGAGTCTATTTCCGGTGAAAATGGAAAATAAACAAAAATTGATGTATTTCATTATCTGTTGGTAGCATTTCTGATCATCGGGCACAGACTGTCTCATGTCAGGACTAATCGTTGTTTACTGTGTGCTGCCTCCCTCCTGGTGGGAAGTGTGCCCTGTGTGTGTGACTGAAGCCAGGACTGATTTCTGTGGCCATTTATTCAAATCAAGTAAGAGGATCTGAAGAGTATGATTTGCAAACCTCAGGTTAATTTTGCGAATGAATTGTACGGGCTGAATGGAAAGCAACCATTTTATTAGGCTTTATCAACAACAACAACAAAGTTACACTAATATAGCGCCTTTGACGTTGGGAGGACGTCCCAAGGCACTGAACAATCAGGTCAGGGGGAAGCAGGGGGGCAGGGGGCAGGGTTAGAGGAAGGAGAGTAGGAGAATTGACTGTATATTCGTGGGTGAAACGCGGCAGCCAATTGCACACAGCAGCGTCCCCCACAAACAGTCGTGGAAGTGGGTTAGGGGAGAAAGGGGGAAAAGAGGGTAAGGGGGGGAGGGGGAGAGAAAGGTGGGGTAGGGTAAAGTCAGGGAGGAAAAGGAGGGGAAGAAAGATCCTCTGCTTGAGGTCCGTGAGTAGTAACGAGTCGAGACAGAAAAACAGAAGTGGCTCGCCACACAAAGCATGTCAGGCAGCATCTATGGAGAGAGGAGAGTGAGTTAACGTTTCAGGTCGATCACCTTCAGTCACAACTGGGGGCACGTTGGAAGGGAGCAGTTTATCAGGACAAACAGAGACAGGGGCAGGGAAGGAATGACAAAGAATAAAATGAAGCGGTGGAACAGGAAATGAAACTTGAAACTAAGCGAATTTAGATCAGAGGTGCAGGACAAATGAAGGCAATAGTGGGAGATTACAGAAGGAAAATATGTGTCTGAGACAACAACCACAACAACAACAAAAGCAATTTTCACGTCGGAAGGATGTCCCAAGGCGCTGAACAGTCGGAGTTTGGGATTTAGGACCCGAGCATGGGGGGGGTGGACGTGGATGGGGTGAGGTGGGGGTGGGGGGCAGGGTTCAGATGAGGGTGGGACAGAGAGGTCGGAGGGGCAAAACCGTGGAGGGCCTGGAAAGTGATGAAGAGGATTTTGAATTCTATTCTCTGAGGAATGGAATGGCTCAACCAGTGAAGCCGGCCAGGGGTGGGTAATGATGGAATCACCAAGTCTGGTGCGGGAGAGAGAGGACATGAGCTGCAGAGTTCTGGGTGACCTGCAGCCTGTGAAGGGAAGAGTTGGGGAGGTTGACGAGGAAGTAATTTCCGTAGTCAAGCCTTGAGGTGACAACAACAACAACAACAACAACCACAAAATTGCACTTATATAGCGCCTTTCACGTCGGGAGGACGTCCCAAAGCTCTGAACAGTCTGGTCAGGACCCGAGCGGGGGGTGGGGGGGCGGGGAGGGTCGGGGTATGGGGAAGCAGAGTGGGAGAGGGGGAAGAGTTAGTGAGGGGAGATTTGGGGTGACAATTGGGACCGTCAAAGAGGAGGGTCTTGAGGCAAGACTTGAAGTTGGAAAGGGAGGAAGTGAGGCGGAGGGGCGGATGGAGTTCCACAGTGTGGGAGCAGAGAGGCTGAAAGCCCGACCGCCGATGGTTGGGGGGTTAGGGTGGTGGACATGGAGCAGGCCTGAGTCTGCTGAACGGAGGGTGCGGGCACAGGCTGATAGGGGGACAGTAGGTCAGAGAGATAGGCGGGGGCAAGGCCGTGAATGACAAATGTGCGTGTGAGGGTTTTCGGCAGCCTGAGAGGTGTGAGGCAGTGGGCTGAGTCGGGCAATGTTGTGGAGCTGGTGGAATACAGAGCAGGTCGGGGCAGAGCCAGAGGATGCGTAAATAGTTACAGAAGAGGGGGCGGGTGGGTAGGGAAGCAAGGCTGAGAGAAGGTGGGAGCTGTGGTTAAGGTCTGTCGAGAGCACTTAACTCTAAGTTCTGTAAAGGAGGAAGGTGTGAAACCTTCTCGAAAGAGACTTGTATCGTTGTTACATCGTCTTCATCTCCAGAGATAACCTCAGGGAAGAGATTCCATCCTATAAATTTATTTGGGTTAATAACAATTATCATGCTGTCGAGATATTTTGGAATAGTGACACCCTTCTAGCCCAGAGCCTGGGCTTGAGTGACCTAACATTGTGCGTTGTGGTAACTGCTGGGGTTTAACCAGCGATTCAAAAAGAGAAAGGAGTTTTGTTCTACCGGTGCCCTAGGCAACATTCCCCCCCAAATAAAATCTGTCTGTAATGTCCACCTGAACAAGCAGGTGGGATCTTGGTTTAAGGTCTCATCCGAAGAGTGGCACCTCCCGACAATGCAACCTTCCACCCCCTCCCTCCTCCTGGAATGTCACCTCAGACGATGCGATTCCAACTCCCAAAGTGCGACTTCAACCCACAGCCTTTTTGACTCCGAGGCGAGAGCCTAGAACTGAGCCAGGCTGGTGTGAGAACCTAGGCTTGAGCACGCAACACTGTGGTTTTTATGGTAATTGCTGGAGATCCACCAGCAAAACCCCTTAGTTTATCATGGAAAGCCCAATTTATAATGTGAAGGTGCTGTTTCAAACATAAGTCCTACTGGCTGGTGCGATTTGGGATCTTATGAATGGTGGGATTTTTACAGTTTGTTGGATTATGCTGGTATGGGTTTACCCATCTCTTCCTCCACCAGTTCCATTCTGTCCTCGACTGCGTAGAGTCCCCAACTCGCCACGTTTTAGAACAAGTGCACCTCTCTTGTTACATCACCAGGAGGCAGATGCGAGCAGTTATGAACTTTTCAGTCGCTATTGTTGCTCACTTGTGTTCGATGTCTGAGGCTTTAGTGAACCCGGTTGCCCTCCGGGTCAACCCTGGACTTCGGTCTCAGTGAGACCGTTTCCTTTTCTGTGGCAAACCCAGAGCAAAATCCAATCAGAATCACTGAGACAATAGAACAAGGAGACAGGAGGGGTTAGAGTTGCAAAGGGGCAATCTCAGGACAGACATCAAAGAGACGGTCAATTCACTTTACGGTATATTCTGTGAAGTGCTTTGAGACGTCTGGAAGACTTGAAAAGCTCTATATCAAATGCAAGAATTATTATTATTATGTGTTTCTTTACCGAGAGGGGAATTAATGACTGGAACAGATTAAATCCTTGCATTTGATATAGCGCTTTTCACATCTTATCGACGTCCCAAAGCGCTTCACAGAATATACTGTAAAGTGAATTGACTGTATATTTGTGGGCGAATCTCGGCAGCCAATTGCGCACAGCAGCGTCCCCCACAAACAGTCGTGGATTGAAAATGACCAATATTATTATTGGGTTTTTTTGGGGAGGGATTATTATTAGGCGTGTGGAGTAAGGAAACTGCCAAGGTTTCGCCCTGACCTGCCTGGATTCGAACACAGGTCTCCCAAGCTTGGTCTCCCCAGCTTGCAAGACAAGTGCTCTAACCACTGAGCCACAGGAGCTCCACGACGGAGATCCAGGTTACGAGGGAGTGCGTTAAGGCCAGGACACTAGGACTCATTCAAAAAGCAGCTGGATGCTGTGATGGGGGCCTGTAGGATGGGTGTTCTGGAGAGAGGATGGGCCGAACCCATCTCGTGAACTAAAGCAGACATGGTGAGAAGTATTGCAGTATTATAGACTTGGCTCAGCACATCAATAAAAGCTCATATAATCATACTGTAATACCAAATTCTGCAGCTCCTTATGTCATTGAAATTGTCCCGTCTCGTCTCCTCTGCTCCACCATCAGTGGCTGCGCCTTCAGTCACTATGCCCCCCAAAAGTCTGGAACTCTCTCACTCAATCCATCCGCTTTGACCCCCCCTCTCTCCATCCCTTCCCGCTTTCAATTCCCACCGAAAGACCTTCCTTTTTGATCAAGCTCACGTACAGCTACTACCCCCCATCCCCGCAACCAGCCCTCCCCCTCCCCGTCTCAGTATCAGATTCCATCAGTGTCAAGCGCTCTGGGATGCTACCACACATAAAGGGCGCTACGTAATAAATGCCAGTTGTTGTTGTTGTTGGTATGTTCTTGAACGAAAGTTAGAGAAGACTTCCTTCAACATTCAGGCTATATTGGACAGTTTGCCAAACACTGGATGTTCTGAAATGCTAAGCGGAGTAATATACAGCAATTACCTGCCTCCAGGATTTCTACGAGGTGAGGAGACACTTCTAAACAGAATCGATCATTAGGAATAAAAATATCAAATGGAACTTCCCTCTTCAGAACCTAAGGGAACTCGAGAGCAACACAGCTCTTTGAGGTGAAATATTAGGTCACGAGCTGCTCGAAACCTGTGAGCAACATTATTTGATTGCTATTGGCTGCCGCATTTCACCCATACAATATACCTGTACAGTGAATTTACTTTACAGTACTGTATATTCCTTGAAGCACTTTGAGACGTGATATATAAAATGCAAGGATTATTATAATTGTATACAATTATATAATATTCATAATATATATAATAATGTAAAATAATATATAATATCATAGAATCATAGAATTGTATGGTACAAAATTTCCACTAGTGGGTGAATCTGTGACTCGTGGTCACAGATTTACAATTGTTTCAAGGCGAAGTAGAGGGGAGCTGAGGAGAAATTTTTTCACTCAGCGAGTTGTTCGAATCTGGAATGCATTGCCTGAAAAGGTGGTGGAGGCTGATTCGATAACAACTTTTAAAAGGGAATTAGATCTTTATTTAGGGAGAACAGGTCTATTAGGCTATGGGGAGCGGGCAGGGCAGTGGGATTGAATCGCTCTTTTCAAAGAGCCGGCACAGACTAGATGGGCCGAATGGCCTCCTTTTGTGCCGTAAAATTCTATGAATCTATGAATCTATGAATCTAAAATGAGGCCATTCGTCCCATCTCGTCTGTGCCGGCTCTTTGAAAAGAACAACTCAATCCCACTGCCCAACTCTCTCACCGTAACCTAATAGACCCGTTCTCCCTAAATAAAGATGTAATATAACATATATAATAACGTAAAATAATATATAATATAACATATATACATTAGTGATAATAATCTATAATAATATATAATAATAATCCTTAAATTTGATACCGTGCTTCTCATGTCAGGAACGGGTCACATAGAATTTATTGTAAAGGGTCTCTGATTTGTAGCGATACACAGCAGCCAATTTGCACAGAACAATGTCACACAAGCAGCGCATTAAGTGAATGACAAATGCTTTCAGATGGGGGTGGGTGGGGGGGTTGTCAGACAGGAGACACCCATTTTGAGTAGTACCATGGGATTTTAACATCTATCTGAACAGGTAGAGATGACAGCTCAATTTACAGTCTCATCTGAACGAAGGCACCTCAACAAGACAGGCATCACCCTCGCATTACGCCGGAGTGTCAACTTAGACAATGTGACTCCAAGCCTCAAGGTTCGGCTGAAATTCCACAACTTACTGATTCAGAGGCAAAAGTGACAGTCTATGGGAAGCGATGATGTTGCTACAAATCACTTTCAGTCAGGGTTGTGGGGGCTGAATAATAATGATAATCCTTGTAGTTGAAATGGCGCCTTGTTGTCAAGGCGCTGGACAGTCACTGCTTCAGACCCGAGATGGGGTCGGCGACGGGGAGCGGGGAGGGAAATGGGGGATGTTTGGGGTGACCGATGGGACTGTCGAAGAGGAAGGTCTTGAGGTGGGACTTGAAGGAGGCCAGGGAGGGGGGGCGAGGCAGAGGGACTGCGGGATGGAGTTCCAGAGGTTGGGGGCAGAGTGGTTGAAGGCTCGCCCTCCAATGGTGGGGTGGGTGGGTCGGGGGAGATGGAGCAGGCTGGAGCCTGTTGAACGGAGTAGGCGGGCAGGTTGGAACGGGGGGTTAGGAGGTCACAGAGGCAGTGTGGGGCGAGGCCATGGAGGGCTATAAAGGTGAGAGTCAGGATCTTGAATTGAATCCTCTGGGTGATGGAGATTAAGTGGCCAAATTATTATTTTGGGGGGGAAAAGTGATCCGCCAATCGACTAACAACTGAGTTCCTACTTACCACTAGGTAAACAGAGGCGTGTGGAGTGAGGAAACGTGCCTAAGGTTTCACGCTGTCCAGGTCTTCTCACCTGCGAGGTGAGTGCTCTAACCACTGAGCTACAAGGACTGATAGTGAGGGAAATAACATTTTAACAGTAGAAATAAATGGAAATTTTTGAAGCTCACATTGTAGAGATCATTCAAAGAATTAAGGTTTGTGGTTTGGAACACACGAGCAAATATTCAGTGAATGTAACAAGTGAGGCTACAAACTAAATAATTGATTGCAATCTTGAGGGTCGTCAATAATTTGACAGAGCAAATGTGCGTCTTCTACTTTGCTTAATGGAACAAGGGACGTGACTACACTTTACAGCTGAATGGAGGACATTCACTACCGTTGGCTATTAACACTATGTGGTCCAACACAATGCCAGCTGGTGCCATTTGGCAAGGACGGAATTTTGGTTAGGGCCGAGTTAGGCTGGGCTGGGCTGGGCAATGCTGCGGAGGGCTGGGGAGGGACAGCAGACTCTCTGACTGACTTTTTCAGCACAGGACATGAGAGGAGAGGAAGGGAGGGTCAGCTTTCAAAGAAAAATACCAACTTACATTCACTCCACAGTAGATCATCAGACATGTAACCGTCTCGAAGACATTAAGGTGAATGGTAACGTTGCCGCGAAACACTATTGGAAGAAAAAGAAGGGAGTTTCTCTTCTAGTTTCAACAATTCCCCCCCCAATAAAATTGGTCGCTCGCTCCATCGAGTGTTGTTCTGAACACTTGTTTCTGACAATTTTAACATTTCAAAAATGCGTTAATGGTCTATCGATGCCACACGAGCTCACACAACTCCCTCCCTGGCGCTCACTCACTGACGCAATGTTTGCATTCTGTGAGAATATGCATATTTGATAAAATATGCATTAAGAATGGTTTATGATGGGCTGGGCCAATCGAAAATGGAGGAGATATTTGCCAAAATACTGTATGGGGGGATGTTTGTCAGTTTTCATGGAGAAATCACAGGGAGTTGATTGGTGCTATTGAGGTATATTTTACTGCCAACCTACATTCCAACCTACATCCTTTCACTGTATTGATACAACTAAACACGTAGAAATAACACAAAATTGCTGCAAATTTTAAAAAATAATTGCTCCTTTTTGCAAAAACTGGGGGTCCAATTTGGGTGGGGGGCGGTGGGGTGTGGGGTGGGTGATGGGAGGGGGGCAAAGGACAAGAGCACAGACAGCATCATCCTTCTAACTCAATATCAACCTGTCTGCTCCCTCCACTCAACAGCTTGCTCCACATCCCCCACAATCGGCAGTCAGACATTCAGCTTGTTTGCCCCCACCATTTGGAATTCCATTCCACAGTCCCTTCACCTCACCGCCTCCTTCGCAATATGTCTCAAGATCCTCCTCTTCGACCGCACCTTTGGCTACCCTCCTACCGCTATCTTACCTGCCCTCCGCCTCTCCTGATCGCAACCTCCCAGCTCGGGTCCAAATCCTTGACTGACCAGCGCCTTGGGAAGTCCTCCCAATGTGAAAGGCGCTGTGCAAATGTAATTAGCCGGTGTTGTTGTTGTTGTTTCATTTTCTTGTACCATTTTTGCATCCTGGTGGAGCTCCTGTGGTTAGAGCATTAAGTCTTGTAAGCTGGGGAGAGCAAGCTGGGGAGACCTGTGTTCGAATCCAGGCGAAACCTTGAGCAAGTTTCCTTACTCCACACGCCTAATAATAATCCGTCCAAAAAAACCCACAATAATAAAATAATCATTTCAATCCACGACTGTTTGTGGGGGACGCTGCTGTGCGCAATTGGCTGCCACGATTTGCCCACAAATATATACAGTCAGTTCACTTTACAGTATATTCTGTGAAGCGCTTTGCGACGTCGATAAGATGTGAAAAGCGCTATATCAAATGCAAGGATTATTATTATTATTATTATTATTATCCTTCTGTCAAACACGCGGCTTGTGATTGGTACGTAATTGTCAGCGAGGCGGGCGAGAAGCTGACAGAGAGTTGTGAAGTGCGTTCCCCAGGCCACTCACCATGTGCAGCATTAATGAACTGGAGGTTGTCCAATTACACCAATTAACAATTAAAGAGAAAGAAACAGTTTGATCCCTCAGTGCTGCCATTCACAGCGCTTGCCATCTACAGGAATTTTGAGATTTCATACAGTAAGCGTCTGGTCACAGTCATGCATATACAGTACAGTAAACAAAGGTGGTAAATCTACTGAATGTGTGTGAGTCAAACGGAGTGCATGATACTCAGACCTGCCCATGTGTGTGAAACTACTTCACAGTAAGTTACTCTCCTTCCTCCCCCACATCCGTGCCTTGACCGCCACCGCTTACTTCCACCTGCACAACATTGCCAGGCTCCGCAATTATCTTACCACCCACGCTGCCGAAACACTCGTGCACGCATACATCACCTCCAGGCTGGACTACGGAAACTCTCTCCTCGTCGGCCTCCCCAGTTCCTCCATTCACAGGCTGCAGGTCATCCAAAACTCTGCAGCCCGTGTACTATCCCGCACCCGCCTCCGCGACCATATAAACCACACCCTCGCCCGTCTCCACTGGCTCCCCATCCTCCAGAGGATCGAGTTCAAGTTCCTCGTCCTCACCTTCAAGGCCTTACACGGCCTTGCCCCGCCCTATTTAACCAATTTACTCTCCCCCTACAAGCCCACCCGGACCCTCCGTTCAGCAGGACTTGGCCTGCTCCAAGCCCCCTGCCCAAACCGCCCAATCGGAGACCGGGCTTTCAGTTTTTCTGCTCCGACCCTATGGAATTCCATCCCCAAACCTTCCGTCTCGTTTCTTCCCTTTCCTCTTTCAAGGCCGGTTTGAAGACTTTCCTCTTCGACCGTGCCTTTTGTTCCCCCCCCCCGAATTCTTCGACCTCCCCTACTTGTTTCACCCCTTCCCGAACACTCCCCTCTCAGCTCGGGTCACACGCCTCCTGTGCAGCGCCTTGGGACGTCCTCCCGATGTGAAAGGCGCTTTATAAGTGTAATTTGTTGTTGTTGTTGTTCTAATTAACCTTCACCCTCTTGAATCAGAAGGTTGTGGGTTCAAGCTCTACCATGGGGACTTTGAGCTCACAGACACTCGAGTGCAATGCTGGGGGAGCGAGCAATAGCCCGACCAGCAATCCCACCAAATAAATTCAGTCATCCACTTTGTTTACAGCGCACAGTCACTACACTTATATGCTGTACTTTTGAGACATCCTCCTGGCATGTAAGGCGCTGGAACAAATGGAAAAATCATTATTTACTACTGACAACACCCCAAATCCAGCGTGATCCCCTCCCCCAACCTCCACCCCCATACACCCCCAAACACCCCCCAATCTCTCCGCACGCATGCACACACACACACACACCTTTCATATTGGGACACACATCCTTCCGATGTGAAAGGCACTATACAAATATAATTTTGTATTGTATCCCTCCTCCCACCCCTACACTTCCCACCCCCACCAAGTACACCATTCCCCCCCCCCACACACTGCACCTCACATACAGACACACACCCCCTCCATACACCCCCCCCTCCACACACATATAACCTCCCTCCCCAATCAGTCACACATATAGTGCCCAACCACTTATTCATCACATTCATTCCTATGTACACACATGCACACATAGGAATAATAATAATAATAATAATCCTTGCATTTGAGGGCTTCTAGATATCTCATAACGCTTCACAGAATATACTGTAAAGTGAATTGATTGTAGAGTATATTTGTGGGCGAAATGTACCACCTAAATGTGTGCACTTAGTAGCATTGTTTGAAAAATATAAAGAGGTGGTTCTATGCAGCCAGTGGAACTGAGCTAAAAATACTCATCTTCCTTGGAACAGAAAAGGAGCCAGTGACACTCAATCAAAACAGGAAACATTTTTGTGTTAGCATCCTGTTATGAAGGTTGGATAGGAGACAGCTAATAGGAAAATAACGCAATTAAAACTAAAAATATACAGGGCAATGGGAATCCAAATGTAATTGAATTTGTATTTTGGCGTTGTGCCTAGGGAATTCATGCGTTTATGTATTGTGTTCAGTTGTGAGCACCTTGTTTCAGGAAGGATGTTATGACCATGCAGGAGATTTTTCGTGAGAAAGATTCTGGGGATTTGGGGTGATGTTATGAGGAGCGGTTGGAGCAGGGAAGGTTGAGAAGGGGCCTTATACAGATGAGGTATTAACGAGTTTTAACAGGAATTGGAAAGGCGGACAAATATCCGAATCCTCCCACTCAGCTTCTATTAACCTTGCAAGCCAAAGCCCTAATGGTTTGAATACCTCTGCCTCCTCCTAACCCCCTGCCAAAGCCCCTGCCCCCTCCGCTCAGCAGGCTTCAGTCTGCTCCATGTCCCCCGACCCACCCGCCCCACCATCAGCAGGTGAGCCTTCAGCCACTCTGCCCATAACCTCTGGAATTCCATTCCACAGTCCCTCCGTCTCGCCTACTCTCTGGCCTCCATCAAGACCCATCTCAAGACCCTCCTCTTTGATGGTCCCATCACCCCCAAATTCCCAAATGAAACATTGACTGCCAGCGTTTTGGGACGTCCTCCTGATGTGAACAAATCCAACAACAACAAAATTACATTTGCATAGCGCCTTTCACGTCAGGAGGACGTCCCAAGGCACTAGACTGTCACTGCTTCAGAAAGGCACTATACAAATGTAAATTTATTGTTGTTGTTGGGACAAACAGCAGCATTAATGGCAAGCTATGTGATTTTAGTTGGTTGAATTCCAGCGGTTACCCGCATCGTGCGCCCCATTGGGATCCCCAAGCCTTGGCACTCGCCAGCCTGCAGCTAATACTCTCCGGAATCCATTCCACAGGAATTTTGGAGGGAGGACACGCGGAATTCTCAACTTGGTTTGGATGCTATTAAGCATGGTGATGGGTGTTTATGTGTGTCAGTTACCCGGCTGATCGCGGTGACGGGTTTCCACTAGGGTCCGGCGATATATCGATATATCGCTAAAACCCGATATAATTTTCATATCGATAAGCCGATATAGAAATTTAAAAAATATCGATATATCGAAAAAATAATATATCTAGGTAAAAAATCGGGATGCGAGCACACTGAACTACAAGACCCAGAATGCTCATCTCTATACACAATGCACAGACCGAGGTGCAAAGCCGCCATATTGTATTCACAGTCCTCGAATACAATATACAGGTATGCAAGGGGTGGGGGAGAGACAGTTGGGGGTGGGGGGGTGAGGGGGAGAGAGACTGCTGGGGGGGGGTGAGGGGGAGAGAGACGGCTGGGGGGAGGGGGAGAGAGATGGCGGGGGGGTGGGGGAGGGAGAAAGAGACGGTTGGGGTGGTGGTGGGGGAGAGAGACGGCGGGGGTGGGGGGTGCGAGAGAGAGACGACGGGGGTGGGGAGGAGAGGGGGAGAGAGACGGCTGGGGGGAGGGGGAGAGAGACGGCTGGGGGGAGGGGGAGAGAGACGGCTGGGGGGGGGAGAGGGGGAGAGAGACGGCTGGGGGGAGGGGGAGAGAGACGGCTGGGGGGAGGGGGAGAGAGACGGCTGGGGGGGGGAGGGGGAGAGAGACGGTGGGGGGGGAGGGAGAAAGAGACGGCTGGGGGGGGTAGTGGGGGAGAGAGATGACGGGGGTGGGGGGTGCGAGAGAGGGACGGCGGGGGGGGGGGCAGAGAGACGGGGTGGATGTGATAATATACAGATAGATAGAGATGGGGGGGATGTGAGAGAGGAGAGAGGGAGAGAGATATAGAGACACACAGACAGAAAAACACAGAGATGGAGAGAGTGAGAGACACAGAGAGAGAAAGATATTTACCTCCTGAGAAGATAGGCCCCGAATGCACGCGCACCTGGGATGCGCGCAGTACGAAAAAACAGAAAATATCGATATTTCGGTATATGTCGATATGAGCCCATCGATATATCTACCGTAATCGGAAAATTTTCTTTATCGACGGACCCTAGTTTCCACGTGTATCAGACACCCGGCCGATCACAGATGTAGGTTTCCACATGTGTCAGATCACGGGACAGGTTTCTGGAAACGAGAAGAGAGCAAGTGATCAGTTCTGTGGGGAATTATATTTGTTTCAAATGATCACAACATTGAACATTATAATAATTCCTTTACAACGTTGTACAAAAAAAAGTGCAAAAAATGCACGAAGGCTATTTTAGGGTCTGCTTCAATAAAAGCTGAAAGACACTGCAGTTGCTAAGTGCGGCAAGCCAGTCCTAATATTTATAGAAGTGATCCCATTGACTGTGAATCTGCAGGAGAAAGTACACTCACATTAAAGGCATATTACTGGGTAAAGCTTACTCATTTTCTCTTTGCTGTTTCAGAGAATTATGATTGTTTTTAATGAGTGTTCTCCCCCATTGAACACAGACAACAATAGTTCTCATCACTTTTTCCAGCGCAGGTTTCCAAAAGAGATATGATTTACGGGTTTTGACTGATCTATTTTATTGCTCTGGTGCAATCGGGCCCCAAATATTTATAATCAGGTTAGAACCTGTTGAGGTATATTAAGCGTTGTTTGTGGCTGACACTGCTGTGCGCGATTCGCTGCCGCGTTTCACCCACAAATATACAGTCAATTCTCCTACTTTCCTTCCCCATACCCTGATCCCTCCCCCCTCTCCCCCCGCCGCCCCCCCTGCTCTGGTTCCGACCTGATTGTTCAGTGCCTTGGGATATCCTTCCGACGTGAAAGGCTCTATAAATGTCATCTTGTTGTTGTTGAATATCATTTCTAGGCTTTCAGTGGCTGGTTGTATCTGCAGCCAAAGATCTAATCAACGTGGATTCCAGCTACTGGATCGTGTGAATGTGTTATGATCTAGGACTCCAGGTAACACCTTCCAGCCACTGTCGCCCCAAGCCTCCCGCGTTTCCTCATCAGCTGACGGGCCATCTGCCTTCATTGTGGTGGGAGCACCTTTACAGGACAGCTTGTGACATGTCAGATACTTTAATGTTCTCAAGGTGCAAGTCCAATACTGTGTACCAGGCTCACTCAACACCAGATACTCAATCCAGGTCCTCAAGCGAGAGGTCACACTTTCTCTTATGTTACCACATTAATATGATCACATTGAGCTGATGATGAGTTTGCTTTTCATCTGTACTGTATTAGTTATATATAATCTATATATCAGTTAGATATATATTGCTGTAGTTATTTATAACTATAGTATATCTGTACATAAACATCAGCAATAAACAACATTTACACAGTGTCTTCCGCGTTGGGAGGACGTCTCAAGACCCTGGACAGTCAGGGGTTTGGACCTGAGTTGGGGGGTTAGGATCAGGAGGGGTGGAGGGCAAGGGCAGGGAGGGTTGGGGTAGGAGAGTGGCTGAAGGCACGATCGAAGAGAAGGGTTTTGAGAACTGATGTGGCGGCACAAGCTTCACTGAGGTGGATGCCGATGTATGTCTTTGTGGCTCTGTGCGTTTATACAATTACATCAAACCTGCCTGCTCAGGTAGACATTAAAGAACCCATGGCACTGTTCAAAAAGAGAAAGAAAGTTTCTCTCTCTGTCCTGGTGTCCTGGCCAACAATCCTTCAAATAACATTTGTTCGCTTACTCAGTAACTGTTTGTTGGACGTTGCTGTGTGCAAATTGGCTGCCCACGTTTGGCTGCAAAATACTAACAATCGTCCTCGCATTTGGTACAGCGCCTTATCACGTCTTGGAGATGCCTCAAAGCGCTTCACAGGATATACTGCAAAGTGAATCGACAGAACTTCCACATCATCTCATCCAAAGGCACATCTCAGTGTAGATGCCTGAGATATACAGTAATGACTAATCTTTCAGGAAATTACGTCAAACCCTCAGGACGACCACTTATCATCTTTCATTTATAAAATCAGATGGTTCATGGTTCAGTGTGGCTCCAGGCCCCTTTACTAAATTATTTAGCTATTTGAGTCTACAAAAAGTTTTTTTTAGATGAGAGCATACGACTGACGTTAAAGGCACCAATACACAGTCCTCTAACACACCCTTTGCAGATCAATATAATTGATTTTGCAGCAAATTTTAATGAAAAATAAAATTAATTTGATCACTCAATCCACAACTATTTGTGGGATATTGCTATGTGCAAATGGCTGCTGCGTTTCGCCTACAAAATATGCAGTCAATTCTCTTTACACTACAGTATTATGCAAAGTGCTTTGAGCCGGCTTGAAGGCATGATAAAGCACTTTTATCAAATGGCGAGGGTTATTATCATTCTTCTTCTTTATTTTTGGATTGGATTCCTACTTCCTGTTAGGTACACAGAGAAAGAAACTCTTTCTGTGCCTAACCATCCACCCAGGCTGGGAATCAAACCCTGGTCCTCTCGCTTGCGAGGCGAATGCACTGACCACCAAGCTAACAGGACTCCAGGAACTTTTGTGCGATTCTGTGATCCTGATCCGCCATGATCGTTGGAAGGACACATAGCGGGGCTTCTTACAGGTTGAGAGATCAGGCTTAGGTCAGCAGGAGTAAGCTGTGGGATGGGATAGAAGATTTCAGCCATTTCAGGCCATAGGAGTTTCCCCCCCCTTGTTTTGTTTTTGGATGGAATAGAAGTATGGGCTCAGTCTCACATTCTCGCCTTTGAGCCAGAGTGCTATAGGTTCAAGTCCCCCCACCCATGACAGGGTTTAGTCCCACATCTCTCTGTGCCAAACTGGTGGTTTTTAGTTCTCAGCCACACACGCGTCACTGTGCAGAGCCACAGCGTTTAAATAGAAGCCACAGCCGAGATCAGACATCATTGCTTTGAAGCCCGTGCGGCTTTTGATGGTGATTTTTCTTTTTAACCTTCGGTTCCTCGTGGTGATGTCTCCCGCCCGGTCTTCCATTGCTTCAGTGTGTCCGCAACGATCTCCACACAGCTGGGCTCCCGGGAGGCTCAGGCCTGGAGCAGGCGTGCGCGGCAGAGGTGACAAAGATGGATTGAATTGCCGTTCAATGTGACTTTCCACAATATTCATTGATTGGTTTCAGGGGAGTTTGTTCAGTGATGTTCTGGGGCAAGCTTTGAATTGCGAAAGGTTGCGTTGAATTAAGTTATTCCTGTAGTTTGCTGTGAACTATACACGTGTTACTTAAGCAAAGCACGTTCACGCTATCATGAAAAATACTGTACCTGGGATTTTATTTTAGGAGTTCTCTCCCTCCATCCCGCGAGGCTACTATTAGCTTTCTGTGCTGTCACTGCCACTGTCAATCAGTCCACTGTTAGAGGATGAAGCATGTCTAGTAGATTTGGAGACAAACAGGCTCAGTTAGTCTGAGATCCTTTCTGCCTGAAGTCACTAAACATCCAATGGCAATATTGAGAAGACAAATGTCCTTTGTACCCAGCCTCACCCACTGAGCTCACCCTCACCCACTGAGCTCACGCACTGAGCCCAAACTCACCCACTGAGCTCACCCTCACCCACTGAGCCCAGCCTCACCCACTGAGCTCACCCACTGAGCTCACCCTCACCCACTGAGCTCACCCTCACCCACTGAGCTCACCCACTGAGCTCACCCTCACCCACTGAGCTCACCCACTGAGCTCACCCTCACCCACTGAGATCAGCCTCACCCACTGAGCTCACCCTCACGCACTGAGATCAGCCTCACCCACTGAGCTCACCCTCACCCACTGAGATCAGCCTCACCCACTGAGCTCACCCTCACCCACTGAGATCAGCCTCACCCACTGAGCTCACCCACTGAGCTCACCCTCACCCACTGAGCTCACCCTCACCCACTGAGATCAGCCTCACCCACTGAGCTCACCCTCACCCACTGAGCTCACCCTCACCCACTGAGCCCACCCTCACCCACTGAGCTCACCCTCACGCACTGAGCCCAGCCTCACCACTGACCCCAGCCTCACCCACTGAGCTCACCCTCACCCACTGAGCTCACCCTCACGCACTGAGCCCAGCCTCACCCACTGACCCCAGCCTCACCCACTGAGCTCACCCACTGAGCCCAGCCTCACCCACTGAGCTCAGTCCTTGCGCACAGCGGGGTCCCTTAAACAGTAGTGGATGAGTGACCAAATTATTATTGTTGTTTTTGAAAGCCATCTCTTGGGGAGGAGAGGTTGTCATGGCAATTTTCTCCCGACCACAGAACTGCAGTCTCTCTCTCTATGTACTGCAGTGCAGCGTTTTATTGTGTCTGTTTTAATCTTTGGAATTTCTCCCCTCCTGATGAGACAAGGTTCCACAAGCACTGACACTCTCTTAAAGACTCTCTCTCTCTCTCATCTTCACCAGCTCACAACATCGCAACAAAAGAAAGACTTCCTGGTGTCTATCCCGGCATTGTCCTGACTGCTCTAACCCTCTTGTTCTCTTATCTGTGAAAGGAAGGAATCCAGGATCTCCTCACGCTTGGCAGATGTGAGGATCAAATGTGCTTGAGGATGTGTGTGTGTGTTGTGTGTGTGTGTG
This sequence comes from Hydrolagus colliei, assembly GCA_035084275.1. NCBI lineage: Eukaryota > Metazoa > Chordata > Chondrichthyes > Chimaeriformes > Chimaeridae > Hydrolagus > Hydrolagus colliei. The sequence continues at coordinate 96,067,417 of CM068744.1, read as the reverse complement.
TGGTGGTGTGAGGGGGCGGGTGTGTGGGGTGGTGTGTGTTGCGGAGGAGGTGGAGATTGAGCATTTCGGGGCTGTTTGGGGCCTCCAGATTGCCCTGGGAATAGAAAGCACTTTGACCCGTGAGAGGGAGAGGAGGGAGGGAGGTATGATGATGAAGATATGATTGCCTGCCATGTTTCGGCCACAAAATACACAGTCAGTTCACTTTGCAAGTCTATCCTGTGAAGCGCTTTGAGACGTCTCGAAGGCGTAATAAGGCACTCTACCAAATGCAAGGATTATTATTATTTATTATATTATGGTCAAAGTGAGGCTGAGAGTGAATGTCAAATCGAGTCCGTGCCTTTCTCTGTTTCAAGGACTCACTGCAACCCATGCCGAGTGAGCACCTGGAGTGGACAGTGCAGAGCTAAACTAGCCCACTCTGTAACCTGTGTAGACTGGGTATTAATTAGCCCCCCACATCCTATGTAATGAATGCAATTACTGTTAGGTAGATCAGTCACAGGAAGAACAAGATGTTAAAGCTATTGGGCTCAAAATACTACAGAACCAATACATTTCAGAGGTGCAAGAATGTGTTATGTTATAGTAATAATAGACCTTTGATTGGCAGGAGGACTGGTCAAAGTCAGTCACAGGATTTCACTGTGCCAATTTGACAGCTAATTTGCGCCCAAGTCCATTGGTTCCCCATCATCCAGAGGATCCAATTCAAGATCCTGGTCCTCACATTTAAAGCTCTCCACAACCTCACTCCACCCTACATCCGTGACCTCCTAACCCCTTACCAACCCCTTACCCTCCGCTCAGCAGGCTCTGGCCTGCTCCACGTCCCCCGACCCACCAGCCCCACCATTGGAGCCTCTGGAACTCCATCCAACAGTCCCTATGCCTCGCCCCCTCCCTGGCCTCCTTCAAGTCTCGCCTCAAGACTCTCCTCTTGGATGGACTCATCGCAACTCCTAATCCCCCACTTCCCTTCCACACTCCCCCCCCACCCCCTTCCTCAGCTCGGGTCTGAAGCAGTATCCGTCCAGTGCCTTGGGACGTCCTCCTGACGTAAAAGGCACTGTACAAATGTAATGTTGTTGTTGTATGTTCTGCATCTCTGTGACCTGCCACATTCCATATCAACCCTTAGGATCTCCATCCGACATTCTCTTTGCCTCGCTCATTCCCTTGTTTCCTTCAAAGTGCTTCCCACCCAGAGACCTTCCTCTTCGATTGCGCTTTTGGCCATCTTCACAGCCCTTCCTTCCAACCCTCTTGATCACAAACCGTAGCTCGGGTCCAAATCCCTGACTGTCCAGCCCCTTGGGACATCTTCCCGACATGAGTGGCGCTGTGTAAATGTAATCTATTGTTGTGTTGTTATCTGCACTGATTGATTGCTCACATTGGCGGCTGGAACTGACCTGCTTTCCCTCCTGGACGGTGACCCAATCAATCGTGCTGGTGCCTTTTGCGCACACAGACTACCTCACCCACCCACCTGATTGAGTTTTTGATATTGATATAATTTCTGTGCGTGTTATTTCCCAACCCCTCTGTTGTCTGGGGACGCAATCTGTTGACAGTGAAGCCTGATTGAGTTGATGTTTCCCTGCGGATTCCTGATTGAAACCTGAAGGTATTTTGTCGGTATTCTTTGCTGTGAGCGGCTTCACTTTGCTCCATTGGTTTGCTCTTTCATCAAACAACTCTCTCTGACAGCGCTGCTGAGCACAGAGGTGGTACCCGAGCGTGAACTGTCACATCAATTTTAACTCGTTGTTCCACAAACCAATTTCTCTGTCACGCACGGTTCTATCTTCCAACAGGAATGTCTTGCCGAGCCCATGCCACCACGGTCACCATCTAATAATAATAATAATAATCCTTGCAGTTAATATAGTGACTTATCATGTCTTCTAAGACGTCTCGAAGCTCTTCACATCATACGGTGTAAAGTGAATTGGTTATATATTTTGTGGCCAAAACGAAGCGGCCGATTGCACACAGCAGTGTCCCACAAACCACCGTGGATTGATTGGCCAAGTTACTGTTATTCTATTTATTTTTTGAAGCGATTATAACCCCCGGAAAAGCGATCCATCAGTCGACTGACAACCAGAGGCTGGTCGAGTAAGGAAACTTGTCCAATCCTTTCCCGCGCTTGGGAATCGAACCCAGCTTCCTCTCGCTTGCGAGGCGAGTGCTCTAAACCACTAAAGCCACAGGACTCCATACTAACCCAAACTGTCCGTGACTACCAAGACACCCCTTACCAATCTCCCACTCTCCCTCTGGAGACGATCTTGTGCAACACGGCCCACCAGTTTCACTCGTTCCCAGATTTATTTTGAATTCTATAACACGGCATTGGTTCCCAAACTCTGCAGCGCTTTCAGTCTCCCTGAAATCCCTTCATCTGGCTGCCTTCCATCTCCGCTTCGATGCCTTGTGTAAAAGAGCCCGCTCTCCGTCTCCCTCTCTCACCCACCCTTTCTGTCTCTCTGAGATCCCACAATGTCTCTCTGAGCTGCCACTCTCTGTCCCTGTGAAATGCAGCTTTAACGATGTGGTGAAAGGCGCTGCCTGTTGTATTATGTGATGTGATGTGATGCACTGAATTAACTATGGATTCCTGTAGCTCTGTAGTAAAAGCACTCGCTTCACCATTGAGAGACTTGGGTTTGATTCATGGACAGGGGTGAAATGTTGGGCAATGTTCCACACTCCACATGCCTCTGTTTAGCCAGCAGTAAATAGGAACGTTGGAGGATCGCTTTTCCGGGCTGGGTAATAAATAATTCCTTCAAAAAATATATATATTTTTAATGATAAATTGGTCACTCAATCCACAATTGACTGCCGTGTTTTACCCACAAAAAGTGAGGTGGGTCGTGTGTGTGTGTGTGTGTTTGTGTGGTTGTGGGTGTGTGTGTATTGTGTCTGTGTGAACACGCAGGTAAACAGCCCGTGGGTATTCTGACAGTAACCAATAACGTAGCTTCTGTTTCAAATACAATTAAACGGCAGTTTGCGTTTGAGAAGACAACTCCCTGGCTCCATCTTGAATGGTACGGCCCTGGGAATAGCTTGAGCTATGATTTCCTTGGGCTTGTTTATTTGAGCCGTGTGCGCTGTGTGTTAAGTTGTCAGTTGCGCAGACCTGCTGCTCTCGGGAAGCGATTGCGCTCGGCCCATCCTCAGGATCACTGGTGTCAGCCTGACTGCAGGCCAGAGAGCCTCAGAGATCAAAATGAAATGTCACAGAGCAGCAGGTAGCCAGCCATTCCTCGCACATTGTCGGTAACTGTAGCCACTCGGGGGTGGGGGGGAGAACAAAAACAAACCCTTTAATTGATAAACTGTTTGTCTTTCAGCTCTCCACAAGTGAGCCTTCACCGCCGGCTCCCATAGCTCAGTGGTTAGAGCGGTCGGCTTCGGAAGCCGAGAGTTCCCGGGTTCGATTCCCGGCCAAGCGTTAGGCAAGTTTCCTAACTCCACGCGCCTCCGTTTACCTTCTCAGTAACCAAGGAACCCGGTTGTTAATCGATTGGCAGATCACTTTTCCGAGGTGATAACACCTTAAATCAAAAACGGGGTCACTCAGTCCACCACTGTTTGTGCTGTGCGCTGTGTTTAGTCCAAACATATTCAGGGAATTTGCCATTACAATATACCCTGGGAAGCGCTTTGAGACGTCTCGAAGAGATGATGAGGCACCATATCAAATGCAAGTGTTTGACAACAACAGTAATAATCCTTGCATTTGATGTAGTGCTTTTCATACTTTCCAGAGGTCTCAAAGCGCTTCACAGAACATACTGTTTACGCAGTATATATATATATACATATATATATATATATATATATACAATATACAGCTTATACTGTAAGCACAGTTACAGGCTCAGATAGGGTCATGCAAAAGTCAAAGCACAGCTAATTAGCACACCAACCCGCAGTTAACATTTGGCACTGAATTTCTTGGGTAATTATTTGGAGACGCAGTGTTAAACTCTCATTTTTTTCTTTCCTTGTCATTGCTTCAGTGTGTGTTGGTTTTCAACACCGTTCAATTTTGAACCAGAAATAGTCAGTTCAATTGGAGGACGAGACTTTTGAGTCACAGAATCAGCAGCTCCGAGATTGACAGAATGTAACTGGATCGTTTTGATGTTGATGAATTGAAGCCGCTCTGATCTTGATAATAATAATAATCCTTGCATTTAATATAGTGTATTACAGTGACTAAGCCATTGACAAACAAACATAGTGAATGAGGCAGGCTGACACACACACAGTAACTGAGCCATTGACACACACACACAGTGACTGAGCCATTAACACACACACACACAGTGACTGAGCCATTGACATACACACAGTGACTGAGCCATTGACCAACACACAGTGACTGAGCCAGACTGACACACACACAGTGACTGAGCCATTGACACACACACAGTGACTGAGCCAGACTGACACACACACAGTGACTGAGCCAGACTGACACACACACACACAGTGACTGAGCCATTGACACACACTGACTGAGCCGGGTTGACAAACACACAATGATTGAGCCATTGACACACACACACAGTGACTGAGCCATTGACACACACACACAGTGACTGAGCCATTGACACACACACACAGTGACTGAACCATTGACACACACACACAGTGACTGAGCCATTGACACACACACACAGTGACTGAGCCAGACTGACTGACACACACACACACACACACACACACACACAGTGACTGAGCCATTGACACACACACACACAGTGACTGAGCCAGGCTGACACACACACACACACAGTGACTGAGCCATTGACACACACACACACAGTGACTGAGCCATTGACACACACACACACAGTGACTGAGCCAGGCTGAGATCTGTAACGTCTCTCAGTGCTTCACAGAGAAATTATTGTGAAGTGAAGATGTTCAATTTTCGAGTACGTTAAAGTGAGAAACCGTTGCTGTGTTTACTTGCCGGTAACGACATTAGTGATCTTCCCGCAAGCCCACAATCACTGGAGTTTCCACAAGGCAAAACAGGAGGCGGGCTTTCAAGGGCCTGAGCCTAATTTTATTTTAGTCGGAAAGTAGGCGTGCGTGAAACACTGCAAAACTATTAAGTTGGTGAAGCTTTAGAAAGTCTGCCTCTGTGTGTGTGTGTGTGTGTGCATGTGTATGTGTGTGTGTGTGTGTCTAATTGCAGGACACTAAAAGTGTAAGCCATAATTTAGTGTTCAGCGATTACTAAATCATGCAGCTGCTATTATGAATGCCGCTAGTTACCCACACAGAGCCATCCGTCCCACACAGCAGCCCTTTACATTTAATGTGACACTGCGGGGGAGAGCAATGAGCAAGCTGAAGAAATAGCAGTGTATATATCCTGTCAGCTCCCCCCCGGCTGACCTGAATCCCTGCATTGTTATTACTGAAGCTAATTATGAAAGGAATAAGAAGGCGGCAACTGAGCACTTGATATGAAATTAAGCACCAGTTCATCTCACCTCAGTGTGCTCCCTCCATTTCGTGCCTCGTTGCTTTTGTCAAAACTTCAACACGAAAAAATTGAGATTCCCCGACTGCTTGTTGGCCGTCACCAAGCCTGCCCTGGTTTCATAAATTGCAAGATTGTAATAATAATATTATTAATAATAATAATACAGTAATCCTTGCATTTGATATAGCGCCTTATCACATCTTTGAGACATCTCACACAATATGCTGTGAAGTGAATTGGCTGTTTATTTGTGGGCGAAACGTGACTTTGCCAATTGCGCACAGGCGGCGTCCCTCAAAAAACAGCCGTGCATTGAAATGACCAATTTCTTCTTATTGTTTTTTTCTGAGGGATTATTATTAGGCATGAGGAGTAAGGAAGGAAACTTGCCCAAGGTTTCGCCCTGGGCAAGGTAAGACACTGTTGGATGTCGTCTATAGACCTCCAGAGATCTGTGATTTAATGGGGAAATGTATAAATACGGGGTTCAAGGAGGCATGTAGCAAAAGCAATATGGTTATAATGGTATATTTTAATTCTCACGTAGACTGGGAGACACAGGACACCTCGGGTAGTAAAGGGAACACATTTCCAGAATGTATCCAGGATAGGTTTTTGGAACAACATACATTAGAACCAACTAGGGAACAATCTGACAGTAAGGGAACATCTCGACAGATAGTGATCATAATATAATAATAATCCTTGCATTTGCATTCGATAAACAGTGCTTTCCACCTCTTCTAGACGTCTCAAAGCACTTCAAATGAATTGACTGTATATTTGTGGGCGAAACGCGGCAGCCAATTGCGCACTGCGGCGTCCTCCCACAAACGGATCTCATTGCTGATCAGGCAATCATTCCAAACAATGTTCACACCGTTTAACGTCATGCTCAGAACTAGGTGATGCTGGGGAGAGTTCTACATCTGGATTTTTTCTCAGCAATTGCTGAATTCAAGTCCTTACGGTTGAAGCCAGCTGTTCTGAGCAGATGTTTCTCGAAGGTCTTCAGCGGTGAATCCAATACAGCGTGTTTCAAACAGACTAATTGGGGAAATCAAAACTCTGGTCATTACTCTCAGCTTTCTTTAATCAGCAACATGTGTTGTCTTATGTCAGCAAACAAATGAAAGTGAATTACTCGTGCTTATTAATCTTGTCTCGCAGTCTCGGCTGCTAGACAAGATTAATAAGCCATGTCAGGGACTTTGAGCTCATAGTCTAAGGTGACCTTTAATAATAATCCTACATTTTATAAAGCGCCTTATCACATCTTTGGGACGTCTCAAAGCGCTTCAGAGAATATTCTGTAAAGTGTATAATGCTATTGAATCCGAAACTCAATGTAGATTCAACTCGTTGCTTTAATTCTAACTTTACAAATCAACCTCTTTCAAACCTTCCCCGTCACTTTCCCAGAATTCTTTCAACCTTACATCATCCATATTCCATCCATTGCCACCTATGACCTTAAAGCAACATGCAACATTTTCCTGCTTTTGGATTAATGCAGGATTAGTATTATTATTATTACTTTTCCTTTGATCCAGCCCTTCCCGTTTTTAAGTTTTTTCCTCCGAAACCATATGGCTTCTGTTTTTTTTTCCTTCTGTGACTCTTGCCCCTTGTTTCTTCCAGTTTCTTTGTTTCTCTACCTGTTCTCTCGATTTTTCTTTGAGTCTTTTTATCATTGTCTCTGGTAACTCTCCTCGATGGCTGAATTACTGGTGGTGCTGCCTCTTCCAATTGTATTGTGTACTCTCCTCTTCATGAATCCTCTCGTTCTGCACACACGTTTACATTGTTCTACTGTTTCCTCTGTCTCCCTTGGTTAATTTTCCTCTATCTCGACACTCCCAATTCTTTTTAATATTCTCATTTTTATTACACCTTCCAATCCCAATAGAGTATCAGCTTTTATTTTTACAATGTAGAATTTTATTCTATATTGTGTCCCTTTTTTATATCACTTCTATCTCTACTCTGCCCACTGTTTCAATTTTTCCTGAAAACGCAGGAAAAAAACTAAACGCGGCAGCCAATTGCACACAGCAGTGTCCCACAAACAGTTATGAAATACTGGTTATTATTCTTTTTTTGGAGAGATTATTAGGCGTGTGGAGTAAGGAAACTTGCCCAAAGTTTTGCCCGTGCCTGGAATTGAACCCAGGTTTCTCGCTAGTAAAGCGAGTGCTCTAACTAACCACTGAGGACAGTCACACATTAGTTACATGGATCTACATATATCAGTCATTTATTAGTTATATTAGTCATTTGGGTTTGAAATAGGACTTGTATAAGTGTTACATCTCCCCACGACGCTGCAAATCAGAGAGTTGTCTCGGTGTAACCTGGCTACCCTCCAGCCCACACACAACACACATAATCAGAATCATCTCACATTCCATACAATGCTTTTCACAGTGCCTCAAAGTGCTTCACACAATTTACTCTTAAAGTTGTAGTGACTGCATATTAAAGTCTTGTAGTTCAATGGTTAGAGCACTTGCTTCACAAGCAAAATGACCTGGGTTGAATTCTCGGGCGCTCTATAAATGTAATTTTGTTGTAATTTTGTTTGTCGTTGATACTCCACAGATCTCGTGTTTACCCAGCAATAAGTAGTTGCTAGTCTATTAGTGAATCACTTTTCTGGGGATATTAATCCCTTCAAAACATTTTTTTAAAAATTATAATTTGGTCACTCGATGCATGACTGTTTGTGGAGACGCTGCTGTGCGCAATTGGCTGCAGCGTTTCGCCCACAAAATATACAGTCGATTCACTTTGCAGGCGTCTCCAAGACGTAATAAGGCGCTGTACCAAATGCGAGGACGATTGTTAGTATTTTGCAGCCAAACGTGGGCAGCCAATTTGCACACAGCAACGTCCAACAAACAGTCACTTGAGTGAGCGAACAAATGTTATTTGAGGGATTGTTGGCCAGGACACCAGGACAGAGAGAGAAACTCCCTTTCTCTTTTTGAACAGTGCCATGGGTTCTTTAATGTCTACCTGAGCAGGCATTGCCTGCTCAGGTAGACATTACAATTGATGTAATTGTATAAACGCGCAGAGCCACAAAGACATACATCGGCATCCGCCTCAGTGAAGCTTGTGCCGCCACATCAGTTCTCAAAACCCTTCTCTTCGATCGTGCCTTCAGCCACTCTCCTACCCCAACCCTCCCTGCCCTTGCCCTCCACCCCTCCTGATCCTAACCCCCCCAACTCAGGTCCAAACCCCTGACTGTCCAGGGTCTTGAGACGTCCTCCCAACGCGGAAGACGCTGTGTAAATGTTGTTTATTGCTGATGTTCATGTACAGATATACTGTAGTTATAAATAACTACAGCAATATATATCTGACTGATATATAGATTATATATAACTAATACAGTACAGATAAAAAGCAAACTCATCATCAGCTCAATGTGATCATATTAATGTGGTAACATAAGAGAAAGTATGGAATGGGAACATGGCTTTTAGCCTATCCGTCTTATTGCACTCGCACTCTCTCAAATCACAGGCTGGAACCAACCCATTTCACCTCCTTCTCCAAAGCTCAATGAGCAGAGCAGTACAATCACAAGCAATTGAAGATGTCCTCCTGCCATGAAAGGGTAGATGTAAATTCTATTGTGTTGCCTAATCCGACAGCCCCCATTATCTCTCTCTGCCCCAGTGACTCATGTGACATTTGTCTCGTCCCAGCAGCTCAGGATATCTGATAACCTGTGGGAAGAGAATATCTATCCAGCCTATTGTGGCAGTTTATTAGATCATGGCAGTAATAATCCCATCAATAAAAATATTAATAACACGTTGGTCGCTTAATCCACGACTGTTTGTGGGACTCTGCTGTGCGCAATTGGCTGCTGCGTTTCACCCACAAAATGCACAGTCAATTCACTTTACAGTATATGTAGTCCTGTAGCTCAGTGGTTAGAGCACTCGGCTTAGAAGTGAGATACCTGGGTTCACGTCCAGGCAGGGTGAATCAACCTTGGGCAAGTTTCCTTACTCCACACGCCGTGATAATAATCCCTCAAAAATAAACAATAATAAATTGGTAATTTCAATCCACGTCTGTTTGTGGGGGACGCTGCTGTGCGCAATTGGCTGCCGTATTTTGCCCACAAATATACAGTCAATTCACTTTACAGTATATTCTGTGAAGCGCTTTGAGACATCGATAGGATGTGAAAAGCGCGATATCAAATGCACGGATTCTTATTCTTATTATTCTGTGAAGCGCTTTGAGACATCGATAAGCTATGAAAAGTGCTATATCAAATGCAAGGATTGTTATTATTATGATTATTACAGTATATTCTGTGAAGCACTTTGAGATGTCTTTGTGGTGTTAAATCAAATGCAAGGACTATTGTTATATTATTATAATTAAGAGAACTGCGCGTGTGTGTGGCCGGGCAAACGTTGATCCCAGAACACTTTGAGGACTATACTTTCAGTGTGTTCACCATCAGTAAGCAGTGGCTGGGACACGAGGCAGCGCATAGTCTTATTGAACCATCTCTGCACAATTGCCTTGAGTGCGGTACAGAATGCAAAGCAGCAAAATAATGAATGCATTATTCCATGTTGTCAAGTGTGGTGGAGGCATGCTGGAGTCTCTGTGTGAGGGTCCATCAGGGCAGCTCACATGTCCTGCTGCTTGAATGAGTTGTGTGTATGATGTTTCATACAAGAGCAATCCAGAGGCTTTTGACAAGCATTGTCTACTCTGCTCCCATCTCCTGTTGCTCAATGGTTAGAGCACTCGCACTCGCAAGCAACAGGACTTGGGTTTGATTGCCCAAGTAGGGCAAGACATTAGGCAAGTTTCCCTCCTCTCCACACGCCTCTGTTTACCCAGCAGCAAGTAGGAACTCGGTTGTTAGTCGATTAGCAGATCGCTTTTCCGTGGGGGTAATAATACCTTCAAAAAAACCTAATTTGGTCGATGAATCCATGACTGTTTGTAGGACACTGCTGTGCGCAATTGACTGCCGTCTTAATTTACCGTTAACCCCCCGTGAAGTGTAAGGCCTCGAGTCTCCCTCGGTTTACTTTGACTGCCGTCTTTCCGCCCACAAAATATACAGTCAATTCAGTTTACAGTGTATTAACTGTGAAGCACTTTTAGGACGTCTTGAAGTCACTCTGCCCCCAACCTCTGGAACTCCATCCCGCAGTCCCTCTGCCTTGCCCCCTCCCTGGCCTCCTTGAAGTCCCGCCTCCAGACTCTCCTCTTCAATGGACCCATCGGCAACTCCTAATCCCCCCCTTCCCTCCCCCCACCCCCTCCTCCCTGTCCTCAGCTCAGGTCTGAAGCAGTGACTGTCCAGCGCCTTGGGACGTCCTCCTGACGTGAAAGGCGCTGTACAAGTGTCATTTTATTGTTGCTGTTGTTGTTGTATACTGTAGTCAAGCTTGTGTCACTCTCACATCAGCCAGCAATTAGCAGGTATGAGAAACTCAATAAATATAAAACAAAATCCTCTCCTTCGCCAATTCTCTCCGCGCCCCGGGAGCTGAAGAGAGTCAATTTATTTTCCCTTTATTCTTAAACGTTTTTTGTTTCTCTTTATTCTGCTCAGGTGTCAGCCTCGGCTCAGTTGGTAGCACTCCCACCTCCTTGCCTTTGATATTGACAGGAGATGTTCTCAAAGCTCTTTAAGGAATAATCCTTACATTTAACACATCAAATGATGTCTTCGCAGAATAGTAATAAACCTTGCATTTGATAAAGGGCCATATATTATAAATCAAATGCAAGGATTATTATTGGTATTGAGACGTCTCAAAGCGCTTCACAGAATACACTGTAAATGAATTGACTGTATATATACACATATATGCGCGAAACATGAGATGTTTGATATGAGATGATATGTTTGAGATGAGATGAGATGAGATGAAGCAAAGTGAACTGACTGTGAAACATGGCAGCCAATTGCGCCCAGAGGTGCCCCCCCAAACAGTGGTGGATTGAGTGATTCATTTATTTAAAAAATTTCTTGAGGGATTATTATTAGGCGTGTGGAATAACGCAACCTTGCCCAAGGTTTCACCTTGCCGGGAAACAAACCCAGGTCTCTCTCGCTCCGGTGCTCTAACCACTGAGCCACAGGACTGTTGTTGTTGTTATGATAGTTATTATTAGAAGTGATCGCTGGTTCGAGTTGCGGCAGTGTCTGGCGAGCTGCTCAGTGTGACAGCCACACACAAACCGCTCCATGCTTTACTCCACTTCAACACACCTCATGTGCAAAGCCTTGTTGCTAGGTAACCAGTGGCGGAGCACCATTTCCAGGCACGCAATTCTGTGTTTTGCATAATTTACCGTTAACCCCCCGTGAAGTGTAAGGCCTCGAGTCTCCCTCGGCTTACTTTCCGTTTAAATGCTGTAATGAGCTCGGTTGGAAAGGCTTCAGAGCTTCGCGGTGTCACTCCGCGCCCGGCTGCCTACACTCGGCTCAGCGGTGCTTCGGCTGAGAGCAGATAAGGAACTATCAACATAGGACGTTTAAACACAGGCGCGTGAGTCTATTAATATCTGAGAAACCTGGCAGCCAGTTCTACACTGAGGGCTGGAGACCACCTACCGACCGGCTGCTGTTGTCACAGGGAAAATAAATTGTCTTGTCGCAGTTCAGGGATGTTATTCATAATAAGAATAATCTAGGTAATATTTGGTAATAACGCTTTTATCACATCTTCGAGACGTGTCAAAGCACTTTAAGGGATATCCTGTAAAGTGAACTGACTGTAGGCAGAACGTGGGAGCCAACTGTACACAGCAGCCTCCCACAAACAGTTGTGGGTTGACTGACCGCAATATTATTAATATTATCATTTTTTTTAAGGGAATATTATCCCTGGAAAAGAAATCCAGCAAATCGACTGCTACTTACTGCTACTTACTGCCAGGTAAACATGTGGAATAAGAAAACTTGCCTCATGTTTCGCTGCCTGTGTAATCAAACCCTGGTCCTCTCCTTTGCGAGGCGAGTGCTCTTAACAATTCCTTACTTAACAATCTATCTTCTCGTCAGTCGCTTGGTTCAGGGATTGTCACGGCCAAATAAACGGCGTCCAGGCTACTCCTGCTCTGAATGAAGCCGTGTCTCCAAACTGTCCCTGTTGCACAGCCAGAAGGCTCCCCATTGATTCGAGATGAGAGGATAATAACAGGGACCAAGTTTTTTTTTTTATCGTCCTTTTGAGGTGAATGCACGAACAAACGTATAGCAAGGTCACAGGAGAGAATGGACTGGAGTTTCAATAGAAAAGAAGCAACTAGTATATGAACTTCTGCCCCCCCCACATTCCCACACCCATCTCAACCCCCCACTCCATCCCATCCCCACCCGATCACCCTAATCCTCAATTTTGGACGTATACTCAGCACAACAACAGCAGCAACAACTTCCACCTCTGACAATGCAGGAAATGGAGAATATTTGCGATGGAGATTTGGGTGTACCCACGCAGGTTCACCTCAGTGGATTTTATATTTTGTCGATGATTCAATAACTTTCATGATAACAACATGAAGATTGTTCCCAGCGTCACTTCAAATGGCAATGTGTGAGTTCATCACCTGTTAGTTAAACATTACCTATCATACTTTGATATACTTTGACACTTTGAGCAAAACCCAGCTTCTGAATGCAGAGTGTACTGGTAATAAATGAAAGCAATGCAGTCGGTGGGATTTACTTTTGGCCGGTGTTATAGCATGTGTATAATTAGTGCCATTTTTGTACAAGATTAAAAGGATTTGACCCACGAAGACCTGTTTGCAAATGAAGCAAAAACATCCCGTCTTGTGAAATTCAGGGTAGTTGTACAGTGTTCATTTAACCGATTCTAACCTAATAATTACCCTTGTTAAAAGTGATTGGGCAGATGTTGTTTTCACCAAGGTTATGTAAAGTCAAAGATGTGTAAATGTGCGAATGTTTTGCAATTTGACAACGATAATAATCATTGTATTTTGCTGCCAGCACCTTTCACATGTGGGGACGTCTCCACAGGGTTTCCATGAAATGTAGTGACTGTATATTGGAATCACGCGGTATACCCAATACACACCAATACAGTATTGGGGGAAGAGTGTTGCGTTGTGCGGAGTGTTGCATTCTTCGGTTGAGAAGTTAAACCGAGGTAGCATTGTATGCTTGTTCAAGTGGATGTTGAAAATCCTGTGGCTCTATACGAAGAGGGAAGAAAGTTACTCTCTCCTGCTGTCCTGGCCAATAATTTTCCCCAAAATAAAATCTGTTAGTAATCCATGGCTGTGTGTGGCGACACAGCTGTACACAAGTGGCTGCCGTGTTTCGTCCCGAAAATGTACAGTCGCCGTATATCCTGTGAAGCACTTGGAGACGTTTGTATGATGTGATAAAGTGTTATATCAAATCCAAGGATTATTATTTATTATTATTATTTATAAGCCACCGCAGCAGCCAATTAGCCCAATGTCCCACAAACTCAACCATGAAGCGATTGACCAATTTCATCTGGGGTTTGTTGGCCTTGGACATTGGAAGGAACTCCCTTTTCTGTTTTTCTTTCATCTCCGTTTAATGTCTCATTCAAACGATGGCAACTCCTGACATCTTGGTCACTGTCTCCCAACACTGCACTGGAGCGTTAGCCTAGCCCTAGACGATCAGCTGGGAATCCTGACATGGAGATTAACGCTGACTGAGAGACTGAGCCAGGCACAAGATAGGATCTTGAGATAATTGCATTTTTTGAATAACTCCAGAGTAAATGAATACAGTATCTGGAATTTGACATGTTTAGAGTTAGACATTACACGATTCAATAACTTACATTTTTTACATGACCAACACATAATGTGGATAATGTTTCGCATCAACAACTTGCATTTGTATAGTGTCTCTCACTGCTTGATAACACAAATAATAATCCTTGCGTTTGATAGAGCACCTTATCACGTCTTCGAGACCTCTCAAAGCGCTTCACAGGATACACAGTAAAGTGAATTGACTGTATATTTGGTGGCAAAGGGTAGCGTCCCAGAGCCTGGGTTTAAACCATGGGAGAGGGATGGGGTATGGGGAGGTCACCAGTCGACTAATAACCAGGTTTCTACTTACCGTTACGTAAACAGAAACGGGTGGATTAAGGAAACCTGCCCAATGTTTTGCCTCCCCGGGAATCAAACCCAGGTACTCTCACTTTCCCCTTATCTTTCAAGATTTCCAGTGTTAACGATACTGTAGTTAGTGACTCATTTCATCTGTTATTCAATGGCTCCACTCATTTAAGATTTCAAATTCTGTTCTTAGCTTTGCAGCACATCGATTGTCACAATGGTTTCAGACTCGTGCTTCGTGGTTCTCAAAGTAAACACGTGCTGCGTGCCAACTGGTGACATCGCAGGAGGTGAACTTGCTATTTGGGGGGTTTCTTAAAGAGAGGTCTTCTTCAATAAATAACTCTACAACCCTTTCCCAAAGGGTAATTAACAACTAGAGAGCGTTATCGGGAAGGGTGCCACCTCAAGACCCTCCTCCTCTTCGACAGTGCCATTGGTCACCACCCCCCACACCCACCTTCCCGCCACCCTCCCCGATCCCGACCCCAGCTCATGTCTGAAACATTGAAACATCTCTTTCTCCCCGGAGGGACACATCCAGAGAGTATTAGGCGCAGGTTGGCGAGAGCCAAGGCTTGCAGAGAGCTAGGGTCCGTTGATATGGAAATTTTCCGATTTAGATATATCGATGGGCTCACATCGAGATATACCGAAATATCGATATTTCTGGGTTTTTCGTACTGCGCATGCGCGCGTGGCGCGCGCATTCAGAGTGTGCGCGCGTTTCGGGTGCGCACGCATTCCGGGTGCGCGCGCATTCGGGGCCTATCTCCTCAGGAGGTAAATATCTTTCTCTCTCTGTGTCTCTCACTCTCTCCATCTCTGTGTTTTTCTGTCTGTGTCTCTCTCACATCCCCCCATCTCTATCTATCTGTATATTATCACATCCACCCCGTCTCTCCCCCCCCCCCCCCCCACCCGCCATCTCTCTCCCCCCCCACCCCCCCCCCCCAGCCGTCTCTCTCACCCTCCCGCCCCCCAGCCGTCTCTCTCTTCCTCCCCCCCCCCGCTGTCTCTCTGCCCCCCCAGCCGTCTCTCTCTCCCTCCCTCCCCCCAGCCGTCTCTCTCTCCCTCCCCTCCCCACCGCCGTCTCTCTCCCCCCACACAACCCCCAGGCCGTCTCCCTCAGAAAAAATGGAGCCAGCTAACACACAGTGACTGAGCCAAGCTGAGACACACTGACTGAGGCAGGCTGATAAAATACAGTAACAAAACATAAAATACTACAGATGCTGGGAATCTGAAACAAAAACAGAAGTTGCTGAGGAAACTCAGCAGGTCAGGCAACCCTAGACGAAGGGTTGTAGACCCGAAACGTTGACTCATTTTCCTTTCTCCATGGATGCTGCCTGACCTGCTGAGTTTCCCCAGCAACTTCTGTTTTTGTTTGACAAAATACAGTGACTGAGCCTGGCTGACACACAGCCAGGGACTCGGCCAGGCTGACACACAAGCCCTCAAGGTTTGTAAGAAAACATTTTCATTGATTCCATTCTCTTCTATTGAATTGAATCAATAAACAACATCTAAATATTTCTGAAAATGGCAAGCCCGTGTTAAATCAACCGTGTTATGAACAATGAAGCTAATCTAGATCACTGACGGGTGTAAGTAAATCACACGGAGCTTCAGCAAGTCACTGTGAGGTGTGTGTATGTGTGCTCTGCGTTAGACAATAATAATAATAATAATAATCTTTGCATTTGATATTTGCATTCATCACGTCTTCTCGACATCTCAAAGCTCTTCACAGAATATATTGTCAAGTGAATCGACTGTATATTTTGGCTAGACACAGCAGCCAATGTGCACAGCAGCGTCCCACAAACAGTCGAGGATTGAGTGAACCCGTTTTTGTTTAAAAAAAGGATTATTACATCCAGAAAAAGTGATCCACCAATCGATGAACAGCCGAGTTCCTACTTAACTGCTAGGTAAAAACAGAGGCGTGTGGAGTAAGTCAATGTGTATAATGCAAGGATTATTATTATTAGGTCAAGGTCGGTTCAGGAAGTTCTGCAGCCGTTCGCATCTTATCCCTCCACCTTACCTTACAAATCTAACCCTGTATTCTCTTGACCTGTTGCCTTGGAAAATCCCAAGGTAAGTTTGTTTGCAAAGAAACTTGCCCAACATTTTGCCCTGGCCCAGGAAATCAAACCCAGGTAACTTGTGCCTACGAGCCTCGAGTGCTCCCGGACTCCACAATGAATGCATTTCCATTCTGATCTCCTCGCTGGCCTCTCACAATACTCACACACTATCTCAACCTCAAAGCCGATCGCTACCTGTCACCTCCTTGAAGAGCTCAGTCTTTTGATGTTTGTTTACCTCTGTGTTTCCCGCCCGCCCGCCCGCCCGCGGTTGAACGATGAAACGCGGCATTGTTTATCGAGTGTATTTCCTGTGGTGTGGCTGTTTTGGAGCGATAAGCATTGTGTGCGTGCTGCTGTTTACTCTGGCCTCTCCACGGACTGAGATCTTGACTGATGGCTGTACCCGTGCTCGCGGAGAGGGCGGCCTGTGTTGCTGCTGGGAACTGACGATATTTACAGCTCAGATATTTGGATAACGCACTGTGCAGAGATATGGAAACACGGTAGACTGTGACAGCATTATAGTAGCCTTAACCCAACGCACAGCCCAGTAAATCCTGTCAGACAGAGAAATACACACTGTACAGTGAATCAGACACAGTGTTCAGACACACAGACATATATACACAACACAGTGTAAAGATCCTTGGCTGTTGAGTTATAATTTGGCCTGAGCCGAGTTTGGTGTGAGATCCAGGTGATTTGTCGCTCTATTGTTCAGCAGTAGAGCAGCTACGTTGTCTTATGTAATTGTTGTTCAGGATCAGAGAGAGGAGAGATCAGCCACGTTAGATGGCACGGCACATAGCCCTCGGTAGACAGTCCCCCACAGCCCCAGTATGAGAAACACTGTAGAGGTGTGTCAGCAACAACAACAAAATTACACATGTATAGCACCTTTCAAGTCGGGAGGGTGCTTGGGGTGTGAGTGGGAGGGGGCCAGGGGGTGGGAGGGGGGGCAGGTGTATTGGGGTGTGAGTGGGAGGGGGCCAGGGGGTGGGAGGGGGGCAGGGGTTTTGGGGTGTGAGTGGGAGGAGGCCAGGGGGTTTGGGATGGGAGTGGGGCAGGGTATTCGAGTGGGAGGGGGGCAGGTGTATTGGGGTGGGAGTGGGGCAGTGAGGTTGGGGTGAGAGTGGGAGGGTGGCAGGGGGGTTGGGATGGGAGTGGGAGGGGGGCAGGGGGGTTGGGATGGGAGTGGGAGAGGGCCAGGGGTATTGGGGTGGGAGTGGGAGTGGGGAGGGCAGATACTGAAGTTGGCTGAGTGAGAGCTCAAAGCTCATGTGTTGTTTGATCTCATTGTGAAGCTGAACTGAGTAAGTCTGGATTGTTCACTACTGACAGGAACCATGAGCTGGGAAAGGATCAAACGTTTAGGTTTTGTCTGTCTCCCCGGGTGTGGTGATGATAATTGAATGATTAACTTCCCTTTGATCATTTAGTATCTAAAAACTACTATGGTTTTTTAACTGATGTTTCTCACACAGAATCTCAGCGTGGCTCACTTTCGTTTGCTCAGCCGGTTGCCTGACACATGTGGAAACCATCACCTGGCTTTACACCATCCAAACTCAAACTGCCTCCCCACCTACACAGAGAAATCCCAGAGAGAGATTGTTGGAGTGGAATGCGCACTCTCTCTCTCTCCCTGGAATGACTTCATTATATAATTACTGTATCTGGCTGGTTACCTAACTCTGGAAAATATTAGGTGCAGGTTGGCAAGAGCCAAGGCTTGGGGTAGTTTGTGTTGGGGTGTAACTGCTGCTGAAACCACCGTTAATATTGATCTTGTCATTGATATCAATACTGTATTATCATTGATATCACTGTCTGGCAAGCTTTGTCCACTTTTAACCAGTTCCAAGAAGACCCCACTTACATCCCCCTCCAAGGAGAATAGTTGGATTGCCCACAAATATGCAGTCAATTTTCCTACTCTTCTTCGTCCTGCCCTGACCCCTCCCCCCCCCCCCCCCCCCCCGTTGCTTTTGTCCCTACCTGACTGTACAGCGCCTTGGGAAGTCCTCTCGATGTGAAAGGCGTTATATAAATGTAAGTTTTGATTGATTGATTGACCGACCGACCGATCGCCGACATCCGACAAGTGTGGGTTTGAGTCCACATTTGGTGGTGAACCACCTGAGTAGCTTCCTAGTGGGCAACACATCTCAGTATGAACTACATAAGATCATTGTCACTGTATTCAACTACAACAACAGATTTATATAGCGCCCTCCACATCGGACGGCGTCTCAGAGCGCTTCACAATAGTGGATCCGGGACCGGGGCAGGGGCAGAAAGGTGACCAAAGGCGCGGTTGAAGAGAAAGGTCTTCAGTTGTGACCTGAAGCTGAGAAGAGAGGGGGCGAGGTGAAGGGAGTGAGGAAGGGAGTTCCAGAGCCTCGGGGTGTAGTGGCTGAAGGCACGGCCGCCGAGGGTGGAGCAGAGGATTCGGGGGGGACATGGAGGAGGCCAGACCCAGTGGAGGCAATGGGAGCTGGTTTGGGGAGAGAGGAGGTCGGAGAGGAAGGGGGTGCAGAGGAGTGGAGGGATTTGAAGACAAGGGTGAGGATCTTGAAGTCGATCCTCTCTGGGACAGGGAGCCAGTGAAGTCTGGCAAGGACTGGGGTAACGGGGGAGAGAAGTTTGGTGCGGGTGAGAACGCGGGCGGCAGATTTCGAATGAGCTGGACTCTGTGGATTGTGGTGAAGGGGAGACCGGCGAGGAGGGCATTGCAATAGTCCAGCCGAGAGGTGACAAAGGCATGGACCAGGGTTTCAGGGGCTTTTGGGGTGAGGTATTGCCGGACACGGGCGATCCGTCGGAGGTGGTGGAAGGCAGTGCTGGTGAGCGACCGGATGTGGGGGTGGAAGGACAGTTGGGGGTCGAACCTGATGTCTAGGTTGCGCACAAGTTCGGAGAGTTTTAGGGGGATCGGGAATGTGGAGGAGGTGAGAGCCGTCCTGTCCACAGCTCGGGCACACATTCCGTCCTATTGAGCGATGGTACTACCATTCACACTCACACAGAACTCACACAGTCCAGCCCTGATACTCAGTGCAGTGTTGGCGGTGAGGGCAAGGGAGCATTGCATGGTCAGAGGTGTTGTCCTTCAGATAAGGACCCTTTAGAGTTGCACTGGAGAGTGTCAGAGCTCCAGCAGTTTCCCAAACACACACACTGGAGGATTCCAAGCCACAGCTCTCGCCTAATACTCTCAGTGGGATTCGGGGTAAGTGGGGAGTGCACATTCCATTCCACACGCAGGTGTAGACATGGGATTCCCAGTCAGATTTGGATATTTTAAACACGACGACAGGTTTCCGTGGTTGTCAGACACACGACTGGTCAGATTGATGGGTTTCTGTGGGTGTCAGACATACGACTGCTCATGGGGGCTTGAACCCGCAAACATCTGCCCTGGGGGAGTGTAGAGTGTAAGCTTGGGCCTCCAGGGGTTGAATTTCAAGCCAATGATGGCGGGAGGTTTATCATGTAACATATGTTTGTAAATTCTGCTCTTCGACTGGGCTTTCATTTGGGAGCCGGCGAGCTGCAAGATCTAATTTCTCACTCAATGTGATAACTTTGACAACCTTTGTTTACGATGGGAAAATCCAATTATAGGCACACGTTCTTCAACATCCCACAGCAAGCACACCCACTGAGAAGTTCTCATAGCCATAGCATTCGATACAGCAGTGGATCGCGTCCTCGAGATGTCTGAACAGGATTTTCATAGAATCAATAGAATTTTACAGCACAAAAGGAGGCCATTCGGACCATCGTTTATACGCCAGCTCTTTGAAAAGAGCTATTCAAAGTCAATCCCTCTCCCCGGCTCTCTCCCCATCACCCCGCAAACTTATCCTCCCCAAATAACCATCCACCTCTCCTTTAAAAGTTGCTATCGAATCGGCCTCCACTACCCTTTCAGGCAATGCATTTCAAAATGGAACAACTCTGTGTGAAAAAACTTCCCCTCACCTCCCCTCTGCTTCTTTCAGAAACTATTTTAAATCTGTGACCTCGGGTCACTGACACACCCGCCCACCAGCGGAAACAGTTTTTCCGTGTTTACCCCCATTGTATCCTCTCATTTTGTACGATGCAGCCAATTTTCACATCCAGTCGTGGAGCGAGTGACCAGTGTTATCTCGAGGGATTGTCAGTCTGGACACCAGGAGAGAGAAATATCTTCAACATCTACCTGGACAGGCAGATCGATCTTCCAGCACCTCTGACAACGCAACCTGCTCCCTCCAGCTCTGTACTAGAGACTCAGCCTAATAATAATAATAATAATAATAATAGTAATCCTTGCATTGGATAAGCATTTACATTCAACCTTATATCACGTCTTCGAGAAGTCTCGAAGCGCTTCACGGAATGCACTATCAAGTGGATTGATGGTACAGTTTGTGGCTGAAGTACAGCAGCCAGTTGCGCACAGCAGTGTCCCACAGACTGTCGTGGATTGAGTGACCACAGATTTTATTGAAGAATTTATTACCTCCGGGACTGCCAATTACTGCCAAACTACTAACAATAAGGTTCCTACTTACTGCTAGGAAAACAGAGGCGTGTGTGTGGAGTAAGGAAACTTGCCCTAACCTTTTCGCCTTGCCCGGGAATCAAATCCTATCGCTTGCTGGTGAGGCGAGTGCTCTGTCCACTGAGCTGTGGGACTCCAGAAGGTTTATAAGATTATGAGAGGTTTCGATAGCGTGAATAGGGAAAGACTGTTTCCACTGGTGGGCGAATCAGTGACTCGAAGTCACAGATTTAAAATAGTTTCAAAACTAAGCAGAGGGGAGCTGAGGAGAAATGTTTTTACTCAGCGGGTTGTTCGAATCTGGAATGCATTGCCTGAAACGTTGGTGGAGGCCAATTCCATAACAGCTTTTAAAAGGGAACTAGATCTTTATTTAGGAAGAGCAGGTCTGTTAGGTTATGGGGAGAAAGCTGGGCAGTGGGATTGAGTTGCTCTGCTCAAAGGCACAGACTAGATGGGCCGAATGGCCTCCTTTTGTGCCGTATAATTCTATGATTCTATGAATATTTAATATCAGAAAGGAGGAGATTGCACACTTTCAGGTGGACAGATTCCCACCTGTCTCAGCCCCGGTAAATAATCTGAGGCACTTTGAGATGTCTCGACAAGGGGAGGTTGAATTTGCGACGTATATTGTATAATCTGTTAATTATCCTCCACCATTGGACGCGATTTCACACTTGGCTCATTAGGCTGATGATGTGGGAGGCAATGTTTCTTCACCTTACAGATCATGAGAGGGTGGCAATGACATTGTGTGATAATTGACTGCAAATTGAACTGGAGTGCGATGCTTAGCATTGCCCGTAAGGCACACGCATCATTTTGGCCACAAAACACACAGACACTCCACTCAACGGTAATATACTGTGAAGCACTTTGAGGCGTCCTAACCGCGTGGTGTCATAAATGCAAGGAATATTGATAGTGTTATCGTTTTCATTCAACCCTCAGAGACCGTCCACTGCCCAGGAAAGCTGCGTGAACGGCCATTAATGGGAGAATATACATACCGTGTCTTGTAGCTTTGTGGTTAGAGCGCTTGCCTCACACGCCACACGCTTGTGTCTACCTGGGCAGTAAGTAGGAACCTGGGTGTTAGTGAATTGGAGGATCGCTTTTCTGGGGGGGTAATAATCCCTTAAAAATAATAAATAAATAATTTGGTCACTCAAGCCACGAGGTAGGAAAGTGAGCGGGGTGGGGAGGAGGGAGGGGGGTGAGGAGAGGGGTGGGGAGGGGGGAAGACATCTCTCAACTTAGCTTTTGGTGGGCAGGACGTGATCAGCTTTCTCTGAAGCTCGCTTTTATTGTTGTTGATAACACTGTTTACTGCTGAGGTTTATTGCCCTGCAGTGAAGTGAGATCATCTTTGCAGGATAAGATTCTTTATCAGTGCTTGTCAAATGTTTGCCTCGCTCCCTCCCCCCCCACCCCCGTCCTCCCACCCCACCCCTCTCCCTTTCCTCCTTCAAGGCACGTCTCCAGATCCTCCTCTTTATAAGGGATTATTACTTTCAGCCACTAAAGCCACCCAAACTCTTAAAGAGTCTCACTCGGTCCCTCCACCTTGTCCCCTCTCTCCCTCTCTTTTCAAGTCCCGCCTGAAAACCTTGCTCTTCGACCTGACGTGTGATGGCCACCTCTCACCACCCAGGCTCGGAATCAGTGCCCGCCAATGTTAGGCGCTCTGAGACGTTATCGAGCGTGGAGGGTGCTATATAAGTGCGAGTTGTTACTGTATCATGTAGCTTAGTGGTGTAGAGTTGAAGGAGTGAACATTGGAACACGTTGGAAATAGTACTGTACTTTGAAGGGCCTGGGAATACAATAACAATCCTTGTATTCGAGTCCTCATTGGTTAGAGCACTCGCCTCGCAAGCGAGAGACCTGGGTTCGATTCCCGGACAGGGCGAAATGTCGGTCACGTTTCCTTATTCCATACACCTCTGTTTATCCAGTAAGTAGGAACCTGGTTGTTAGTCGATCGGTGGATTACTTTTCCGGGGGGGGGGTAATATTCCCTTCAATAAATAAATAAATATTTAATCAATTAATAATAATTAATCATTTGGTCACTCAAATTCATGACTGTTTGTGGGAGACTGCTGTGCGCATTTGGTTGCTGTATTCCGTCAACAAGATATACAGTCAATTTACTTTGCTGTACATCCTGTGAAGTGCTTTAAGATGTCCAGAAGACGTGATAAGGTGCTATATCAAATGCAAGGGTTATTATGGAAACAGACGTGAAAAGTGCTCTGTCAAATGCAAGGAATATTATAATCAAAAACAGATATTGATGGTGAACACTCAGCTGGTCAGGCAGCATCTATGGAGAAAGGAGGGTGGGGCAACGTTTTGGGTTCATGACCCATCTGCAAGGATTATTATTATTTATTATTATTATTTTTGGAGTCCTGTAGCTCAGTGGTTAGAGCACTCACCTCACAGGCGAGAGACCTGGGTTCGATTCCCGGCAGGGCAAACGAAACCTTGGGTAAGTTTCCTTACTCCCGCACGCCTGAGAATAATAATCCCTCATACAAGGGGGATACTGCTGTGCGCAATTGGCTGCTGCGTTTTGCCCACAAAATATACAGTTAAATCACTTTACAGTATATTCTGTGAAGCGCTTTGAGACGTCTAGAAGATGTGGAAGGTGCTCTTATCACATGCAAGGATTATTATTATTATTGTTATTATTATTATTATTGACATTCACCCTGGCCTTCTGCGCCAGGGTGAATGTCAATAATACATTCGCTCTGTTTGTGCTGCACTCAGAGCCTGGGTATCTGAGTTGTCGAGGAAGGCGGGTGGGTGAGCAATGTGTGTCAATGAACCTCTCTCGACTTCCCTGCTCTCTTCTGCCCTCTCGTGTCTCGTGTTCAGCTAACTCCCTCAGGCGGGGCTGCCGACCAGACAGTGGACAATGTTTGTAAACCGGGAAGTCGCTGCTTCCAATGTTCTGCTCTCAGCTGAAGGAAAGGGCTAAACTGGCCCCAGTTTGTTGGGGAAGGGGAGAAAACAGTCAGATTTTGGCTCTACAGCACACTCTGCTGGCTGTGTGTCTCTGTCTCTGTGTGTGTATATATATGACTGTGTTTGTGTGTGTGTCTCTGTGTTTGTGTAATAATAATAATCCTCGCATTTGATATAGCGGCTTTTCACATTTTAATCAACGTCTCAAAGCGCTTCACAGAATATACCGTAAAAGTGAATTGACTGTATATATATTTGTGGGCGCAAATGCACAGCAGTGTGTCCCACAAACAGTCGTGGATTGAAAATGACCAATGTTATTATTGTGGATTTTTTGGGGGGAGGGATTATTATTAGGCGCGTGTGTGTGTAAGGAAACTTGCCCAAGGTTTCCCCCTGGTCTGCCTGGATTCGAATACAGGTCTCACGCTTGTAAGGCGAATGCTCTAAGCTACAGGAGCTCCTGTATATGTCTGTATGTGTGTGTGTGTGTGTGTGTGAGTGATCGCCTGGATATTTTTGATTGTGAAACCACCACAAAATTGCATTTGTCCAGTGCCTTTCATGTCAGAAGAACGTCCCAAGACACTGCACAGTCAGTATGTCGGACCCGAGCTTGACACCAGACAGTGTGGGGTTCGTAACAGCTGCCCTCTGATTCTGAGTTGTTGACAGGATGTCGGAAGCTTGCATTGACAGCTAGACAGTCAGTGAGCGAGCGAGCGAGCTAGGCAGGCCACTCTCGGGGCTGAGGGCAGGTCGCTCTTTGGAATTTCTCCCGAGATGTGAAGTGAAATGCTGGTGTCAGCCTGTCTTGTCACACAGCCAACTTGTGTTGCCTGTGTCCACCAGCCAGTGGGAGGGTTGTCTGTGGCTGCTCTCTCACACAGGGCTCATTAGACTAATTCTATTGCTCTTGTGTCCAAGTGGTGAGAGCACTTAATCCTCGCATTTGATATAGCGCTTTTCATATCTTATCGACGTCCCAAAGCGCTTCACAGAAAAACACACACACACACACACACACACACACACACACACAGTGTTAACATTTTACCCCAGAATTAAACAAGAGTGGAAAATAGGATCATTTTCAACAGACAAGATAATAACATTGACAACAATAATCCTTGCATTTGATGTACAGCCTTATTTCATCTTCGTGACATCTTGAAGCACTTCACAGGATATACTGTAAAGTATAAATGACTACATTTTGTGGGAGAAACGCTGATTCGCATACATAATTCACAAAATAACACAAATCACAATCTTCACAGCACCTGTCTTATCAGGAGAATGTCTTGAGCCCTCACAGGATTTCTGGAAAGTGTGGTGATTGTATGTTTTGTCAAAGGGATGTGGCGTAGATGTCAGGAAGCTGGTGCGGTGGATTTAGATTGAGTTTATCTCGGCTGTAGGACCTCGGCTAGAATCCAGACAGGATGGGAAATTCTGTATCTCACGGCAGAAACAAGATCTGGTGCCAGAAAGAGCTATTCTGAGGTTGGAGTTACTGATAATAATAAGAGGATTACTTGTATTTGATATAGCACCTTATCATGTCCTCAAGACATCTCAAAGCGCTTCACAGTATAAACCGTGAAGTGAATTGGCTGCATATTCTGTGGGCGAAACACGGCAGCCATTTGCAATGCAGCAGTGTCCCGCAAATCAATTGTGTGGAACGAGCGAACAAATTTATTATTATTATTGTTTATTTTTCCATTTATTTTTCTGAAGGGCTTATTACATCCGGAAAAGTGGTCCACCAATCTATTAGCCACTGGGTTCCGACTGACTGCTGGGTAAACAGAAGCGTGCGGAGTAAGGAAACTCGCTCAACGTTTGACTCCACAATTGCATGTTTAGGTGTCAGTGGGAGGGGGAAGGCAACCATAAGTGGTCGATTGCATACTATGGAGCTCGGGAGGTAGGGAGGTGCTGTGGAGTGAGTGGATTTATTGTTCAACGAGTGCAACGTTTCAATGGGTCCAAAATTTAAGGAGTGAACGTTGGAAAAGTACTTTGAGGTACTGCCTGGGACGCAATAATAATCCTTGTGTGTATTTGATTCCTGTAGCTCAGTGGTTAGAGCACTCGCCTCGCAAGCAAAAGACCTGGGTTTGATTCCTGGGCAAGTTTCCTTACTCCACACACCTCTGTTTACCCAGCAGTGAGTAGGAACTCAGTAGTTAGTTAATTGGCCTTTTACTACCCTTTACACTACCCTTTTCTGAGGGTAGTAATTTCTTTATTAAAAAAAAAATCATCATTTTGGCCACTTAAACCACGACTGTGTGTGGGATGTTGCTGTGCACAATTGGCTGCCGCGTTTCGCCCACAAACATATACAGTCAATTCACTTTACAGTTTTTTCTGTGAAGCGCTGAGAGACTTCTCAATGTCCTGATAAGATCCTATATCAAATGCAAGCATTATTATTATTATTATTTGATATTACGCCTGATCAAATAGTTGCCAATTTGTTTTCTTTAAAGGTCCCACAAACAGCTATGAGAGTGACTCATTTTTATCAGGGAATTATCAGTCAGGACACCAAAGGGAGGAACTGCCTTTCAATTCATGCCTGGAACTCCATCCCACAGCCCCACCGCCTCGCTTCCTTCCTTTCCTCCTTCAAGGACGGTCTCAAGACCTTCCTCTTCGACTGTGCCTGAGGCTGCCCCATTAACTCTTTCCCCTCTCCTTCCCCTTCCCCTGCTTGGGTCCCGACCTGACTGTTCAGCGCTTTGGGACATCCTCCCGACGTGAAAGGTGCTAAATAAGTGCAATTTTGTTATTCTTGTTGATTCAGGTTCCACTAGTAACACCAGTGTACACATAGTGTATTTAATTGCTGAACTAAATGAGTTATTGCAAAGTTGAACTCAAATCATTACGGGCTGATTTTGTGCTTTGTCGGCGCTGTTAGCCAATGCGATTGTGCCATTGGTGGCAGGTTTTGAACAGTGACTGCAATTATTGTGCCAGGCCAGCTCCCTCTTGAGTGTGAGCATTCCCAATATGAAGTGAGCAATGAACATCGTTATTGGGATTGATAAGGTCAAGCAGGGTGCTGCTTTCAGTAATTAAACACTATTTGTTCCCGCGAGTAGGCGACATTACCCCGGGCGCCATGCCACAAACCACTCTGGATATTTACAGGATATTTAGGAATGAAGTGATTGTGTGACTTGCTAGAAATAAGGTGTGTATATGTGTGTGTGTTTTGATGCATTGTGCTGAGCAACTGGGGGCTGTGTGTGCTCACACAACCACAGGCTGACTCCTGTTCATTATTAAATGACAACGCTGTGATTGTGTGTGGGAGTGATGAAATTGGAGTTGGGGCTGGGGTTGGGGTTGGGGCGGGTGAGGCGGGGGGGGATCATGAAGCCGGCCTGGAGCCCCCTGAGCAAAGGGAGCGGGCGGGTTGGGGTAGAAGGTAGGTGGGAGCAAGGCCGTGGAGAACTTTGAAGATCTTGAACTATATCCTCCGAGTGATGGGAAGTCGGTGGAGTTGGGAGAGAATAGGGTGATAGGGTTGCGGAGCCTGGTGCAGGAGAGGACACGAGCTGCAGAGTTCTTCAGATGATCTTCAGCCTACGGAGGGAGGCTCTGGGGAAGGCCAACAAGCAAGGTGTTTGTGTAGTGGAGCCTGGATGCTATGAACGCATATGAGGATCTCAGCAGCCTGCAGTGTGAGACAGTGGTGGAGTTGGTAATGACATGACACAGATGTGGGATAGTCCATAGCTCAGTGATCAATGGTTAGAAGAGAACTCACCTTGCAAACGAGAGACCTGAGTTTGATTCCCAGCAGGGCAAACCCTTAGGCAAGTTTCCTTACTCCACACGCCTGATAATAACCCTCAACAACAAAAACAAAATAAAAATTGGCCACTTCAACCCACGACTGTTTGTGGGGGACACTGCTGTGCGCAATTGGCTGCCGCGTTTCACCCACAAATATACAGTCAATTCACTTTACAGTATATGCTTTGAGACTGAGACATCTAGAAGACGTGGAAAGCACTATATCAAGTGCAAGGATTATTATTATTATTAAAAGATAGTTGAGGGTCAAACAAGACGCCAAACAGTGGGAAATTTGGCCCGAGAGATCCTCTCAGTGCGAGCTGTGTGGCTGTCAGCTTATGAACTGTAGCAGTTACTGCAACACGCTGGAAAAGCCGCAGTATGAACATGTGGATAATATGTGTGTGGGAAGAGGCAGGAGAATGGGTAAATAGATAAGATAGAGAGTCAGCACAGGCACAATGGGCCCCAAAATGGTCTCTTTCTGTGCACGTAAATGTCTACGACTCTATACGAGAGCAAATCAGAGCCAGGCTTCAGCTTCAGTTAGTGTAATATAATAATAATATAATAATCTTTATATTTGTATATCGCTTTCCACATCTTATCCATGTCTCGAAGCGCTTATACCAATAACAATAGGGATAACTGTGTTTTATTGTTGGTAACTGAAGGTTATTAATCTGTTGGCCTTGCGGGGCCTGGTCGACAAGCCCACACTGATTGGCTGTGTCTCAGGGACTCGCAGTGAGGGCACAGATGGAGGTGGCTGGCCAGCACACTGGATACTTTTACCTCCAGCATGAGACTCAACGTAACGCGACTCAACAGACCTGATTGAGATCTTCGATTAAAGTTTGCTTATTGCTCTGCTGACAGAGCAGGGTAGTGAAGCCTGAAGCCAGAAGTTTTAGTTATGGTTTAGTTGGCTGAGATGGAACAGTCCTCGCGAGGCTGCTTCTGTATCTCAGCCACATCCATCAGCCTTTCCTCTATTCCTGTCTCGTCAATTGTTTAACCTCACTGGTTAGAACTGTTTCAGTCAGCATGGCAGGACATTTCATGACAGGCTGTTTACTTCAACTCGGCTGCTCCTTCCTGGCCACAAATATACAGTCAGCTTTCCTGCTCTCCTTCACCCTACCCTGACCCTTCCCCTTACCCTCTTTTCCCCCTTTCTCTCCTAATCACACTTTCGCGACTGTTTGTGGGACACTGCTGTGCGCAATTTGGCTACCACGGTTTCTCCCACAAATATACAGTCAATTCACTTTACAGTATATTGTGTGAAGGCACTTTAAGACGTCCAGAAGACCTGAAAACCGCTTTATATCAGATACAAGGATTATTAAGGATTATTATTTTATTGTTAAAACATTGTAATGGTTGTGAAGATTATTATTTTATACATGTAGACAACTCCTGTGATACATCTGTCTCGTAGAGTAGTGGTTAGCACGCTCACCTTGCAAGTGAGAGGACCTGGGTTTAATTCCTGGGCAAGGACGAAACCTTAGGCAATTTTCACCTTATTCCGCACACCTTTTTTACCTAGCAGTAAGTGTGACCCAGGTTGTTGTCGACTGGCGGATTACTATTATAATTATCTCTTTAGGGAGTAATAATTCCTCCGATAAAACAATAATTTGGTCACTCAATTCACGACTGTTTATGGGACTCATGTGCACAATTGGCTGCTGGGTTTTGCCTGCAAAATACACAGTCACTCCTCTCTTTACAATTATATCCTGTGAAGCACTTTGAGACATCTCAAACACGTGATAAGGCACTACAACAAATGCAAGGATTCTTCTTCTTCTTAACGGTAAAAGCCCGTTTATCCGGCACCCGATCAACCGTAACCGGCATCGCAAGAAAAAAAGATCCGCATTCGATTAACGGGAATTTATCCGGAAAAATGCATTCAAATTTTTTGGGGGCGTTTTCGGCCGAATATCCGGCAGGCACTTTAACCAGCATTGGCCAGGTCCCAAGGGTGTCGGATAAATGGGCTTTTACTGTATTATTATGATCTGGGTTAAGCCAATTTACCTTTAAACAGAGAGGTTCTGTTCTTTGCGTTTCCCTGTGACTCCACTGGACAGTGATTCCAATGTGGGCAATCCAATTTGCACAGAACTGGCAAATTTGCTGAGGATTCCTAAGGTAAATTGACCTCAGTCAATCAGTAGATTTGTTTTCCATTGATTTTGTAATGGGAAACTGTACATTACAGCATTTACAATTGAGTAGTCACTTGACTTGGGGAGTCTTTTGGATTAAATTGCATAATGTAGTAGACACTGCTTCAGACTGGTGTCTCAGACCCCCACCTCTTACCATGCCCCTGTCACAGTATCCAGCTGCTTCTTTTAAATGAGTCCCAGTGTCCCTGGCGTCGACACCACCCCTTCTTCCCCTCCACCCCCCATCACTACCCATCTTTTCCAGTCGTGAATTACCCTCTGAGTAAAGAAACACTTCCTGGTGTCTGTCTTGAAATTTCAGCGCCTTGGGAATGCCCTCCCCACGTGAAAGGCGCTATACAAATGTAATCTTGCTGTTGTGATGGAAATCGCGCTTTACAGCTCTAACCCTGTGTCCTCTTGTTCTACTGCTCAGTGCATCCGAGTGTATAGCCCTGGGATTATTTTTTCAATCCCATTTAACATTATCTCTATACCTCTGTGAGGTGGTCTCCCACTTGCACATCATCCTCAATGCTGTCCTCTGGGAAGAAGCGATCCTGAGATAAGGAACAGTGTTTTAGAGAGACATTGTCTCCAGAAAAAGTCTGAGGCTATCTCAGATCGATTTCAAGATCCTCTTACTTATTTTCAAATCTCTTCATGCCCTCATACACTTCCCTGTGTGTGTGAGTATGTGTTAGTTTATACATGTATGTGTTAGTGTTTCTGTATGTATGCGTTATTATGTTTCTGTGAGTTGTGTGTGGATGACTTTGTGTGTGTGTGTGTGTTTCTCTGTCTGTGTGTGAGAGTATTCTCTGCCCCCACACTCTGAAACTCCATCCCGCAATCCCTTTGCCTCACTTCCTTCCTCCCTTTCCTCCTTCAAGGCCGGTCTCAAGACCTTCCTCTTCGACCGTGCCTTCTGCTGCCCTCCTAACTCTCCCCCCTTTCCTACTCTACTATTATTACTACTTACTATACACATTGATTTACTTATTAAACATATATATAAAAATATATATAAAATTGTTTGTAATCATACGACCTTCTAATTAAACATAAAATAAACCTAATGATTCGACTAGACCTAACATTGTGTGTGTTTGTGTGTTAGTGTTTCTATGTATTTGTTTGTGCATGTGTGTTGGTGAGTGTGCGTGTTGGTGAGCTTGTGCATGTGTGTGTTAGTGTGTTTTTATTTGTGTGTTTTGTGTGTGCGTGTTAGTGTTCTTACGTGTGTTGTGCATATGTGTTTGTGCATCGATGTACAGTATGTGGTTTATGCTTCTGTGTGTCTGTGTGTGTTTGTGCGTGTATGTGCGGTTGCATGTGTGGGTGTATATGTGCTTTGAGTGTGAATGTATGTGTCTGTGTAGCCACAGTGTACACAGGGAATGAAGCACACTGTCTTACGAGATGGCTTCTCACGTGATTTTCCAACGCTGGAAGTTAATAAGCGGATTAACGTGATTTGCAGCTTTCCCTTCAACTGTTAGATTTCTTGTGAAGGTCGGTCGTTTGTCTGATGATATTCTTGATTTTATCCAAAGAGATTCGGGGGTTGCGTTGCCGCACTTACAGTTGGCGATTTGCATATGTAACATTGCAAATGTCAACACGTCAAAACACGATGCCTGATGGCTATTAAAATCCCACTCGACAAGGCTCACTTTTGATCACCTGCAGACATATCAATAGCTTTGTCACTTTGTCACATCTATTCAAATATTCCGGTCACTTTCAGACCTTCTGTTACTATTCGTGTCTTGAAATAGCATCAGTCACTTTGCCTCCCAGCAGCGAGGGACAAATGGCAGGATTTATTTACATCAGGAAGACACCTCAAAGCGCTTCAGACAACTGTCTGAGCCTCGGGACGTCCTCCTGACGTGAAAGTCGCCATACGAGTGTAATTTTGTTGTTGATGTCGTCTGGGAATCCAGTGCCTGGCCAAAGCATAGTTGAAGAGATAGATCTCAAGGTGGGATTTAAAGTCTTCAGTGGAAGGTTGGGTGGCAGAGAGACTTCACAATGATGTTCAAATGAGAGGAGTCCTTTGCTGTGTTCCCCACATAAATTAGCGTTACTTCTGCAATGTTTTTAGTGTGGAGTAAACAAGGAAAGGGTGGGCTGTGACTACACTGACCTATCACTGAAGTCGCTCAGTGGTTAGAGCACTCGCCTCACAAGCGAGAGGACCTGGGTTTGATTCCCGGGCAGGGTGAAACGTTGGGCAAGTTTCCTTACTCCACACACATGCCTCTGTTTACCTAGCAGTGAGTAGGAACCCGGTTGTTAGTCGATTGCTTTTCTGGGGGTTAATAATTCCTTCACAAACAAAAAGTAATAAAGTTGCATCGCTCGATCAAAGTCCCACAAAATATACAGTCAATTGACACTTGACAGTATTGTCTGTGAAGCGATTTGAGATGTCTAGAAGACATGATAAGGCATTAGATCAAATGCAAGGATTATTGGTATGTTAGTATTATTGTATGGGAAGGGACGTGTGTCTGAGCTGTGGGCAGGTCGATGAGGCAATGATCTCACACGTTTCATGCTGAGCTGTGCTGCCCACAGGGAGTTCCTGGTTCCTACTATCCCACCTAGCGAGGGCTCAAACCCACACTTGTCGGATGTCTCCAGGGCGTGGGAAGGGGTTGGAAACTGGGACTCTTTGACGCTTTCTCCTGCACTGCAATTGGACATCCATGCAGGCTGGGTGGGGGTGGTGGGGTGGGGGGTTAAACACAGTCTCAGAGGTAAGTGAGAGTTCAAGTACCAGGTTAAGTGAAGTGAAAGCGGAACAGAATTCCATTTCGATTTAGACTGTGTTTAATAAATTCTGCTCTTCCCAGAGTCACACGTGTGGATGAATGATGTGTTTTCTAATCATAGGAAAAATAATGAGATCTTTCACCACAGCAGCAATTGCAGGGACGGAATTGCTTATATCAGCTGTGCAAACATGACTGAGTGTAACCTGATAGACACGCTGTACACAGTGTCTCAAGCCCTGTCTCAAGCACGTGAGGTTGCCTGATCATTCGCCATATAATAATAATCCTTGTACTGTATTTAACATCGCGCGTTACACACGACTTTGAGACGTCTCGATGCACTTCAATAGAATATACTGTAGAGTGAATTGACTGTATAGTGTACTTTGTGGGTGGAACACGGCAGTCAATAGCGTACAGCAGTGTCCCACAAACACTCCTGAATTAATATGTTATATACCATAAGCAGGCTCTCTTCGGACTGAGCTGGCTCCAATGTGACATGTTTGTCCACGGAGTTTCGGAATCGAGCCGGCTACTCTGTGACGGTCTCTAGTCCGGTTCCTGAGCCAAGCAGGTCCACAGTGTTCCAGGGATCTCACTGCTGGTGACAACACAGCCCCAGCCTGGCTCATCGACAGGACCTGGAAAGGGCAGAGCAGTCACTGGGGTCATGCAGTAATTCCTCTCAGCTCTCGTTAACCCTGACAACCAATGCCTTAATGGGTAGGTAGGATGGTCCTGGCTGGACAAGCAGTGGGAAAGCTTGCCAGACTGTGATATCAATGACAAGCTATGCAGTTTTAGTTATTAGACTCCAGCAGTTACCTCAACACACACTCTGGGGTTTGTTTACGCATTATATAAAGTACTGTACAAGGATAATGATGTTTTAATTTTAATGTGTTGGTGCCTCCTTTGTATAAATAATAATAATACTACTCCTTGCATTTGATATAGCACCTTATTGCGTACTCAAGACGTCTCAAAGTGCATCACAAAACATATTGTAAAGTATACTGTAAAGTATATTTGTGGGCGAAAAGCCAATTGCGCACAGCAGTGTCCCACAGACCAGTGGTGGATTGAGTTACCAGTTTTTTTGGAGTGGGCTTATTACCCCCAGGAAAAGCGATCCATCCATTGATTAACAACTGGGTTATACTTACTGCAAGAAAGAAACAGAACCATGTGGAGAAATGGCAACTTGCCTAAGGTTTCACCCTGTCTGGGAATCAAATTCAGATTCCTCTCGCTTATGAAACTAGTTCTCCACCCACTGAGCTGGAGGGCTCCACGAGTGAAGATATAACGTACCTTCACTCTCCACCTCCTGTATATTGCTGGCTGTTGCGCTATACAAGTGCAATTGTGTTGTTGCATTTTGTTGTATATTGAAATTCATTTTTCCCTTACAAACAAATTTACTTTGGGATTTTCCAGGGCAAGAGGACACAGGGTTAGAGTTGTAGAGGGCAACTTCAGGACAGACGTCGATAAATGTGGAAGGATGAGATGTGAAAGGCTGCAGGATTCCTTGAACTAACCTTGTCTTAATAATAATCCTTGCATTACACAAGTTTACCTACTCCGAATGTCTTTGTTAACCTAGCAGTCAGTAGGAACCCAGTTCATCAATTGGTGGATTGCTTTTCAGGAGGTAATAATCCACAACTGTTTGTGGGACACGGCTGTGTGCAATTGGCTGCCGCGTTTTGCCCACAAAATATGCAGTCATTACTGTATATTCTGTGTATTCTGCAAAGCGCTTTGAGAGTTTAGAAGACATGTTGAGTTAAGCTGCTATATCACATTCAAGGATTATTATTACTGTATTATAATTTGACATAGCTCCACATTACTTTATTGGCGTGCGCATTCGGGGTGCGCGCGCATTCGGGGCCTATCTCCTCAGGACGTAAATATCTTTCTCTCTGTGTCTCTCTCCTCTCTCACATCCCCCCCATCTCTATCTATCTGTACATTATCACATCCACCCCGTCTCTTCCCCCCCCCCCGCCGCCCTCCCTCTCTGCCACCCCCCCCCCCCCGCCGCCCTCCCTCTCTCCCACCCCCCCCCCGCCATCTCTCTCCCCCCCACCCCCCCCAGCCGTCTCTCTCCCTCCCACCCCCCCAGCCGTCTCTCTCCCCCTCCACCCCCAGCCGTCTCTCTCCCCCTCCCCCCCAGCCGTCTCTCTCCCCCTCCTCCCCAGCCGTCTCTCTCTCCCCCCACCCCTTGCATACCTGTATATTGTATTCGAGGACTATGAATACAATATGGCGGCTTTGCACCTCGGTCTGTGCATTGTGTATAGAGATGAGCATTCTGGGTCTTGTAGTTCAGTATGCGCACATTCTGATTTTTTACCTCGATATATCGACTTTTCGATATATCGATATTTTTGAAATGCCTATATCGGCGTATCGATATGAGAATTATATCGGGTTTTAGCGATATATCGATATATCGCCAGACCCTATTGAGACACACTGAGGTCACTAGAGGCGTGTAGAGTAAGGAAACTTGCCCACGGTTGAACTCGTAGACCTGCTTGCGGAGCGAGCACTCTAACCACTGCACCACCTAATTCCTAATTAAGACATATGACCTTGTGTCACTACAGCTGATCTGGTTGTGTGTGTGTGTGTGTGTGTGTGTGTGTGAGAAGTAGCGTGTCCAATGTGAGCCAACAGGTTGGAACAGAGGATGAGGGAAGCCCAGCTTGCTCTCCGAAACTAACAGCCTGTTTATTGCTATTTCACACATTCATCAGGCTCCTGTGAGGCAGGCAGTCTGTGTGTGTGGTTGCAGCCAGTCTGCTGAGAATGTGTGTAACTCCTTCCGCACGCGCATATATGTATTTATTATCCCGCTGTGTTCCCGCCATTGTCTCTGCTTCTTAAAGAATAATAATCCTCGCGTTTCATATAGTGGTGTAGCACAGATTATTATCTATTTTTATTATAGCGCCTTATCACGTTTTTGAGATGTCTCAAAGCACTTCACATAACATGCTGTAAAGTAAATTGACTGTACTGTATATTGTATGGGTGAAACACCTTCATTGAGTGGATTGAGTGACTTATCATTATTTTGCCCTGAAAAGCGATCCACCAATCGACTAACAACCAAGTTCCTGCGAGGAAAACCACAAGAACAACAACATAATTCCACTTGTATAGCGCCTTTCACATTAGAAGGATGTCCCAAGGCGCAGGACAGTTAGTGTTTCAGACCCAAGCTGGGGACGGGGTGGGGAGGGAAGGGTTTGTGGAGTACGGAACTTGCCCA
This sequence comes from Hydrolagus colliei, assembly GCA_035084275.1. Taxonomy (NCBI): domain Eukaryota; kingdom Metazoa; phylum Chordata; class Chondrichthyes; order Chimaeriformes; family Chimaeridae; genus Hydrolagus; species Hydrolagus colliei. The sequence goes on along the minus strand of CM068744.1, from coordinate 96,031,024 downwards.
ACATTTCACCCTGCCCCGGGAATCAAACCCAGATCCTTTCGCTTGCAGGGCGAGTGGTGTAACCGCCAGATCTGTGCATTGACCCGTTCTCCCTTCACCCACGAGACACTTGCCTTCTGGCTTCCCCACGAGACACACGTTCGTTACGTCCAGGCTCGACTTTGGAAACTCCCTCCTGTTGGCCTCCCCAACTCTTCCCTCCACGACCTGCAGATCATCCAGAACAATATAACTCATGTCCTCTCCTGCATCAGGTTCCGTGACCCCATCACCTCCATTCTTGCCTGGCCTCCACTAGCTCCCCATCCCCCAGAGGATAGAATTCGAGGCCCTCCACGGCCTTGCTATTTCCTACCGCTGTGTACTGCTAACACCATATCAACCCGTTTGCTTCCTCCACTCAGTGGGCTCTAGCCTGCTCCACGTCCCCCCCACCAACCCCCCCACCACCCCACCATGGATTCCTATCAGAACGATGTGCTGAGGGCGGCAGCTCCCTCTGCTGGAGAATAATAATAAATAATAATAATAATCTTTGCATTCGACAAAGTGCCATATTAAGGTTTCGAGGCGCCTTCACAGAAAATTCCCAGGCAGAGCGCAATCTAATAAGTAGTAGACTGGTTATTATTCAATTGGCAGATCACGTTTCCTGGTGTAATAATTCGTTCAAAACAATAAATTATAGTTTGGTCGCATCAATCCTTGACTGTTTGTGGAACGTTGCTGGGCACAATTCGACCTCTGCCGCCTTTGACACTGTCAACCACGGCATCCTCCCAAGCAGCTCCTGTGGCTCAGTGGTTAGAGCACTCACCTTACAAGCGTGAGATCTGTGTTCGCATCCAGGCAGGTCAGGGCCAAACCTTGGGCAAGTTGTGGCCGAGAGAAACACCCTTCTCTTTTCCAATAGCGCCGCAGGATCTTTAACGTCCACCTAAATAAGCACAGACAGGACCCAATTGTTCAAACTTCTCATTCTGAAGCATGGCACCCATGACAATGTAGCTCCCTACCCCAGCACTGCACTGGAATACCAGCTTGGATTGTTGATTCAAAGTCTCTGATGTGGGGTTTGAACCCACGACCTTCTGATCAGATACAAAATAAAGATATTTCAGCTCCTATTTAGTGAAGTCCATAATAATAATAATCCCTGTATTCGATATAGTGCCTTCTCAAATGTTTAAGACGTCATAATGTGCTTCACAGAATGTAAAAGTACAGTACAGATTCAGATTGAGTCTGCTGTAACTATTAGCTCCACCATGAAAGGCTTTGAGTGGAAATAGCGCTGATTTCAGGGTCCCTGAGAAACGCTGTCTCACAAGCAAACCCATCATGGATATTAATGAGTCAGAAACTATTATGTAAATTCACCACAGAGCGTCAGGCGTCAAATCAAATGAATGGACAAGTTGGGACTGCGGAATGTAAATCGTTCTAACAAGGCTCAAGGTGAGAGACAAGGTCACAATTCCCCAGAGAATGGACCAGTCTTTCATCTCCTCCCCACACAATGCTCATGTTTATTCATGCTACTCTTTATCTGAAGATTACCACCCAGAAACTTGATCTATCCAAACAGCTCACATCATAATGGGAGGTTTGCTCAAGGACAAGCCAAGCGTAGAGTGATGCTCTGAGTCTGGTGACGTCACACTCTTGTCTCTGCCCAGCAACTGCAAATAACCGGTATACTTTACGGTACGTCCCATCTTTCAGATGGGATATTAAACCCCTTATCTGAGCCTGTGCCGGTTCAGATAAGATGTTTATGCTCCCACAGGCCTATTGTAAAAGGGTTTTTTCTCGGGGCCCCCGACCTACTTCAAGGCCATTTGTTGCCTGTGTGTATGTAGACAACAGCATTAACAACAAAATGGCACGTGTACAGGACCTTTCACATCAGGAGGATGTCCCAAGACACTGGACAGTCAGTGTGTTTCGGACCGGAGCTGGGTCACAATCGGTCAAGGTGGAAAGAAGGGAGGGGGAAATGGATGGTCAAAGTGTATGTCGGGGGTGGGGGGGGGGGGCGGTCTTGCGGCAGGACTTGAAGGACGACAGGCAGTCTGTCAAGTCAGTAGTCGTCCTGGAATTGAGGGTGGAGACAGAAAGATAAGAGTTGGGTGTCATCCACATACACATGGAAGTGAAATAAATAATAAGAATAATAACATTCCTTGCATTTGATCTCCCAACACACTTAAGATTTCCACGTGTAGATGGCACACATATGTGGAACCTCAGTTTGTCTCTTAAGCACAGAGATGGGTTTCTGCATGTCAGATACACACCTGACGAGCAAAAATAAGAGAGAGGTACTTTCAGCGACCTCCCTTCCCATCTCAGCCTCCTGCTCGGTCCTGTGTAAAAGTGTTTCCCCCACCCAATGATGAAAGACGCTGAGTACGGAGGGATTGTGTCACTGCTGATTTCTCCATTCATGTTGACAGTCACTGGCTCAGCAGCAAGTATCTGCCATAATCAGTATTTCAATCAGACCCACAAACACGAGTTCACACTGAGTGACCCACTGATCTGGTTTGAAGAGAAGTGGCTGGAATGTGAAGCGGGGAATGGCTGGCAAATATGTTGCTCGGTAGTTAATCCAATTGGCTCATAGCACCTCCTGTGCTGAGATTTCACTGCAATTAACTTGAACTCAAGGCCCTGATATGCCTTACAAGTGTGAGACCTGTGTTTGAATCCAGCCTGGAAAGGGAGAAACCCTGGGCAAGTTTACTGACTCCACACGTCTCTGTTTAGCTAGCGAAAGTAGAATCTGGTGGTTAGTCTGGTATGACAGATCACCTTTCCAAGGGGGTAATAATCTGTCCAAAAAACATAAAACGTAATAAGAATTTGTTCGATCCATGACTGTTCATGGGAGACACTGCTGTGCGCAATTGGCTGCTGTGTTTTATTCACAAAATGTACGGTCAATCCACTTTGCAGTATATTCCCTGAAGCGTTTTGAGAAGTCTCGCAGTCAGGATAAAGCACTATCTCAAATTCAAGGATTATTATTATTAGGCACAGGTTGGTGAGAGGCAAGGTTTCTGGACCCCTATGTGCATTGGGGGTAACTTCTGGGAATTAACATAACGGCAAACTCTGAGCTCTCCAAGCCTTGGCTCTTGCCAACTGCACAGCGAGCCATTGAGGGTCAGGGTACCATGTCTGGGAGCTTCCAAGTGATCAGACATCTGGGATCGCCGTACTCGTAAGGCTTGGCCTTTGGGAGTTAAAATGGTTCCAGTCATTCCCGTTCCCCTGTCTGTCAAGGCTACATTTCAGTTGAGATAATGCCGCACAGATTTACGACACAGATGGCTTTCCAAATACAGCAGCAGAAAATCATCTATTTTGGCTGGAGCTGTGTGTTTAGCACTGCAAGCAAAGCTGTATAATGAGATGGAATGTTCTTTTATCATTAGAAATGTTTTTCACATGTTTTCAATTCAATGTTCTGGAGACCTGTAGCTCAGTGTTTAGAGCACTCACCTCGCAAGCGAGAGGTCCTGGGTTCGATTCCCGGGCAGGGCGAAACATTGGCCAAGTTTTTCATGAGGTACATTGTTGAATGCCTTTTGAAAGGCTAGCGAGATATGCTACATCATATGGCTGTTCACAGGCGATTTAGAGTGTCATCTAGCCCCTAAACTAAAGTCTATGAGATTCTTCAGAGAAGTCCTACCTTTTTATAGCCATGTTGGTTGTTATTTATCAGGTTATTTTTATATAGATAATCCTCCACTTCTGTGTGTGATTGACTTATTATATTTTCTATTATTCAGCTCAGGCTATTGGCTCTGCAGTTGTCAGGTTTGGTTTTGTCGCCTTCTTCAATATGGGAAAAACATCTGCTGTTTGCAGTCTGTTGGGCCCTCCTTAGTGTTGATTGAGTCCTTAGTGCTGCACTGTTCTCCTGCCTCGTCTCTCTCAATAATAATAATATTAATAATCCTTGCCTTTGATATAGCGCCTGCCTTATCATATCTTCAAGATCTCTTAAAGTGCTTCACAGAATATACAGAAGTTATATATGAAAAGTGAATTGACTGTGTATTATGTGGGCGAAACACGGCAGCCAATTGTGCACAGCAGCGTCCCCCACAAACAGTCGTGGATTGAAACGACCCTTTTTTTTATTATTGTGGATTTTTTTGGACGGATTATTATTAGGCGTGTGTACGGAGTAAAGAAACTTATAGCATGTTATTGTATGTTATAGAAAAAACAATGTCATTTGTTGTTGTTGTAATAAATGAGAATTTGCGAGCTGTACTAGCAGCCGAGAGGGCTATTCAACAAGCAGAGCCTTTGTCTATGATTTCTAGGCAAGTTCCAATGATGTCCTTTGACAGGGTCCTTGACATTATATCTAAATGAAGGTTTTGTTATAATTTAGAACACAAGTAACTGAGGGGGTTTTGAGGAAAAGATTGACAAAAAGCTTTGAGATGCTGACTCCAGAAATCTGCAGCTTCTGCAGAAATCACATTGTGCATTTTTTCATTGGATATTTTATAAATTAAAAATAAATCTAGCCAGCCCTGTGTATACATATGTATTTTGTATTGCAACTAGTCATATCATCAAAACACCTCAAAACACCTTGACTGAAATATGAAGCAACTGCACACAGCCAATGTGCACACAGCAACGCCTCAAAGACAGCTATGAAGTCATTGATTGATGTTATCTGAGGATATCAGAACTTAGAGCTGAAGAACTTAGTGTTCCTTAGCATAAAAACATGGCTTGGATTTATCACAAGATGTGTTCGGGTGAAGAAGACATTTCGGCTTATCTGATCACATAATCCCTCCCCCCCCACTCCCCATCACCGTCACAGCATCAAATTTCCTGGTATCTGTCCTGAAATTGCCTGATTCTGTCTAAACTCATATCGTTTATTCAAATAACAAGTCAATACAACCATCTGGGTTCTCACCAGCAAATCACCACTTCCAGTTCATCTCAAGATTGTTCAAGGTGAAGAAGCCCTTTCAGCCCTTCTGAACTCATCCCTGCAGAATCCCTCCACCCTACCATTCCCCCGCCACCCCCCCCATCACCGCAGGCTTTTTAAATGAATCCAGGTGTCCTGACCTCAACAACAACTTGTGCCTGTATAGTGCCCTTCACACTGGGTAGCGTCCTGGAGAGCTTGACTGTGGCGGAGTCCGATACGAGCTAGGGGGAGAAGGAGTGGGGGAGGTGACTTTAAACATCATCGACAAGGAAGATCTTTGGGGGGGGAGAGGGGGGGAGTTCTAGAGTTTTGGGGGCATAGTGGCTGAAGACATGGCCACCAATGGTGGAGTGGAGGGGACAAGGAACAGAGAGGAGGCTGGAGCTGAGCCATTGGAGCGGAGGCAGTGGGGAGTGGGGGGGAAGCAGATCGAATCTGGTCAATCACCTTTCCTGGTAACCTCTTCCAGTTGTTAATTACCCTCTGAATAGAAATACATTTCCTGGTGCATATCCTAAAATCGCGTTCTGCGTCAACTGTTTAAACTCCAGCAGTGACCGCAACCCACTGAGCCACAGGAGCTCAGTGGTTAGAGCACCTGTCTTGCAAGCTGGGGAAACCAAGCTGGGGAGACCTGTGTTCGAATCCAGGCAGGTCAGGGCGAAACCTTGGGCAAGTTTCCTTACTCCACACGCCTAATAATAATCCCTCCAAAAAAACACAATAATAAAATTGGTAATTTCAATCCACGACTGCGTGTGGGACACTGCTGTGCACAATTGGCTGCCGTGATTCGCCCACGAATATATACAGTCAATTCACTTTACAGTATATTCTCTGAAGCGCTTTGGGACGTTGATAAGATGTGGAAAGCGGTGTATCAAATGCAAGGATTATTATTATTATTGTAACTCTATCTATTAACCTGAAATCTCATAATCAGCCAAATACTTTTGGATGCACTGAGGAGGTAGAAAAAGAGGACACGGGGTTAGAGCTGTACGGTTGTATTGTGATCTGAAGCTGATTAGAGAATGTAGTTCATATTCTGAAGCTGGCAGCGAGACAGAGTGTGTATATCACCGTCAGTTTATTGCCTCCGAATAAATGATGTTGGTGTAGGTGGAGTCCTGTAGCTCAGTGGTTAGAGCACTCGCCTTACATGCGTGAGATCCGTGTTTTGAATCCAGGCAGGGCAAAACCTTGGGCAAGTTTCCTTACTCCACGACTGTCTGTTGGGCAATGCACGGCCTCTCTGCTCCCACACTCTGGAACTCCATCCCACAATCCCTCCACCTCGCTTCCTCCTTTTCCTCCTTTGAGGCCGGTCTCAAGACCTTCCTCTTCGGCCATGACGCCCACAGAGATTTTGGGAGGGAATGCAGGCTTGAGAGGATTGTAGGCAATTGCAGATCTTGGGTGGGGCCAAGGCCATAGTGGGATTAATCCTCTGGAGGATGGGGAGCCAGTGGAGCCCGTCAAGGGTGGGTGTGATGGGGGTCATGAAGCCTGGCGCAGGAGAGGACACAAGCTGCACAGTTCTGGATCGTCTGTGCTTGTGAAGGTAGGCCTGCCCCGTGTCCTCAGATATATAACTGACAGCTCATGCCTCGTTCACTAAATGACAGCTTCACGCATGAGTATCTGGAAAACCAGGCTTATGTAACAATGTCTGTGAGCTACCGTCTGATTGTATGAAATTCTGAGCTGACAACAAGGACCATTGTAAATAATACAGTCCTGAAGCTTAGTTACTATAGTTAGAGCACTCAAATTGCAAGCAAGAGGACTTGGGTTTGATCTGGGACAGGAAGCATTGGGCAAGTCTCCTTACTCCACATGCCTCTCTTTACCCAGCAATAAGTAGGAACCCGGTTGTTAGTCATTTGGTAAATCGTTTATTCCAGGGGTAACAATCCCTTCAAAAAAATTATTATATGGAGATAAAGAGTCTCTCCTTCTGCTGTATAAGATATACAGCTCCCGTTGCTCAGTGGTTAGAGCACTCACTTTACAAGCGTGAGACCTGTGTTCGACTCCAGGCCGATTAGGGCGAAACTTTGGGCAAGTTTCCTTACTCCACACGTCTGATAATAATCCGTCCAAAATAAAACACGATAATAAAAATTGGTCATTTCAATCCACGACTGTTTGTGGGGGACGCTGCTGTGCGCAATTGGCTGCCGCGATTCGCCCACAAATATATATAGTCAATTCACTTTACAGTATATTCTGTGAAGCTCTTTGAGATGTCTAGAAGATGTGAAAAGTGCTATATCAAATGCAAGGATTATTATTGTTTGTAGTCGTATTATTGTTTGTAGTCGTATTATTAGTGTTATTATTATAATCATAATTTGAGAACACCGCTGTGCGCGATTGGCTGCTGCATATTGCCCACAAAATATACTTTCACTTTACGGTATATTCTGTGAAGCGCTTTGAGATGTCTTCAAGATGTGATGAGGCGCTGTATCAAACGCAAGGATTATTATTGAAGAACCACATTGCTTTGTTTTACAGGATCTCAAGCTCCGTGAGCTGCTGGATGTGGGCAATCAGGGGAATCGACTGGAGGGACGCATGTTCACTGTGGTGTATGGCCCCGACCTGGTCAACATCTCCTTCCTCAACTTTGTTGCCTTCCAGGAGGAGATAGCGAAGGTACGTACATTCCTGTAGCCATTGCGGTCACAACCAGACTCGGCTGCACTATCACTGACTTGAGACACATGGAGTGGGGGTATGACGGGTAGGGGGTGTGGCGGATAATGTCAGTATTTCTAAACACTGGCCTCAGGCAGTCCCAGACAATAAGCCCTGAGAACTACCCCCAATTCAGTCTCAGTCGATAAGCCTGGAAAAGCAGTTGTAGTCTCGCACTAAACTTTGTGACCCTGTCAACCCATCCTCTTGTGAAGTCTTGTAGGTCGGTGGTTAGGGCACTCACCTTGCAAGCAAGAGACCTGGGTTTGATTCTAAGCAGGGCTTAGAATCAATAAGAATCCCTCAGGAAAAACAATAATCATTTGGTCACTCCACCCACGACTGTTTGTGGGGGAAGCTGCTGTGCACAATTGGCTGCCACGTTTTGCCCACAAACATACAGTCAATTCACATTACAGTTTATCCTGTGACGCATCCACAAGACACGAAAAGCGCTATATCAAATCCAAGGATTATTATTATTATTATTATTATTATCCTCACCCAGCTACACTGGCTCCCCATCCCCCAGAGGATAGTTTAAAACCCTCGTCGACACCATTAAAGGCCTCCATGGTCTTGCACTGTGACCTCCTAAAACCCCTCTAACCTGTCTGCTCCCCGTCGGTCGGCACTGGCCTGTTCTGAGTCCCCCACCTTGCCTGCTCCACCATCACTGAAACTTTAGTCTTGTTGTCACAACCCTCTGGAACTCCATCCCCGGAGCCCCTCTACTATTGCATACCAGCTTGCCTCCTTCAAGCCCTTCTCCTTCTCTATGGTTATCCTCCCACCTACACCCCCACCCGTACTTCCAACCCTCTTGACTCCAAGGCTAGGTTCAAAGCCTTCTGATGTGAAAGACTCTGTGTAAGTCCTATTTGCGGGGTAATGGAACTGGAATCATTAACACCATTCTCATTCTGAACCTGTGTAAAATCCTTTCGGTTCTCAATCCACTTATTGCTGTCATCATTGTGTTGAATTTCGGCCCAAATATGCTAAATTGTTCGTGAATTACACTAAACAGTTTAACACAAGATCCTAAAAACCAGGGTGGCTGTAAACAGTAGAGGGTTTATAAGGGCGTCGGGTGACAGCAATTTTCCTTTTTTCTGTTATTCATTGAAGTGGGAATCAAGGTTGATTTATCTGTTGCCTGGTTGGAGGCATTTGCTAAGTAAGCACATGAGATTATGAGGCTTTTTATGTATGTGGTTGTGTATTCAGTGCATGAGATTCTCCGAAAGCCGGAAACGTGGATTTTCTGGGTACAATTGTTCACTGTAATGTCAATGTTTGAACAAATAAATATAACTCAGAAACTGTAGACCTGACTTAAGCACTAACACCATCACAAGACCCTATGGCCCATCTGATCTCCTCCCTCCAGAACACCCACTAACCATCCCCTCATCCAGCTGCTTTTCAAATGTGTCTCAGTATCCTGGCCTCAACCTCCACCCATCCCTCCCTCCCTCCTGAAACCTGTTTCAGTCGTTAATTACTCACTGGGTAAAGAAATCCTTCCTGGTGTCTATCCTAAAATTCCCCCTTTATACAGTAGCTCTAACCCCATGCCCCATGTTCTACTACCTTAGTGTATCTACAAATAATGCATGGGATTTGGATGGGATCGGTCCCGTTTAATATTTTATACACCTTTATAATGTCCCCTCCGTATTCTCTCAAGGATGAAGAATGAATTTTACATGAGAATTCATGTGCACAGTTTTTGGCACATTACAGTATATTCCACAAAGCACTTTGAAACGTCCTCTTTTAGGTGAATTTATCTTTTAGGATTTCATTACAAATTTATTGAATTGTTTCATCATTAAATTATTCATGTTAATTAATCAATTATTAATGTGAGCCTGTCTAATCTTCACTTGTTCCTGCTAATTCTTACTTATAAATGTTAGCTTGACTAATCGCATTCATTCCTCTTAACACTAGGGATCGTCCTCATTGCTCTCCTCTGCACTGCCTCCGAGGATATTAATCCCTTCAAACATAATAATGACAACAATGATAATAATAATTTGGTCACTTCAATCCACGACTGTTTGTAGGACACTGCGGTTGGCTGCCACGTTTCGCCCACAAATATACAGTTACTACACTTTATATTCTGTGAAGCTCTTTGAGACATCTAAAAGACATAATAAGGTGCTATATCAAAATGCAAGGAATATTAGTATTATTATCACAGCAAAATTACTTTCGGTGACCTTTTTCCCCCTGCCCATGGCTCAGGCAAGAGATTCATTATTGTGAAGCTCTCTGAGACACCGTCCGGCATGGAGGTTGAAGTTGTTATTGTTGCTTGTCGGACTTCCCAACTCTTCCCTCCATAAACTGCAGATCATCTCAGCTCGTGTCCTTTCACACACCAGGTGTCTGTTACCCTACACTGGCTCCCCATCCCTCAGAGGATAGAGTTCATAATCCTCATCCTCACATTGAAATCCCTCCACTGTTTTTATGATCACCCTACCCATTAGGACTGTGGCTTATAGGGTAAATGAGAGCTGAGTGGGAAGAGTTCCTCCCTCCTAACGTTTACACAAAGTCCTGTATTTTCTGAGGTCTGTTAAATTGATATCAAATGACACATGTGCGTTTGTGATTACAGGAATGGACAGATGCACTGTTTGGTCTGGCAACAAATCTGTTGGCCCAGAACTCGTCGAGAGATCAATTATTCGACAAAGTGTAAGTTCTAAAATGGAAATGCTTCAAACGTCGAGCCCGCACACAACCACCACTGGGGCTGTTCTGACCAAAAAGACATCACATCATAAGATTAGATAATTATTTGGGGGAGGACAAGTCTGCAGGGCTATGGGGAGAGCGCGGGGGAGTGGGATTGATTTGGACAGCTCTTTTCAAAGATTTGGCACAGACACAATGGGCCGAATGGCGTCCATCTGTGCCTTTCAATTCTATGATTAGTCTAGAGATGAAGAAAACCCTTCTAATCTCTTTCCTCCAGAACACCCAGCCTACCATCACAGCTTTAAGCTACTTTTTAAATGAGTCCCAGTGTTCCGGCCTCAACCACCCATCCCTCCCTCCGCCATCAGAGCCTCTCCCTTTGTCCTTCCATCTCTCCCCCTCTCTTTCTGTCATTAAATCGCACATTAACCCTGTGCTGTCAATCCTCCCCTGGCGAATCTCCTGGATTAGGAGCCCTGACCTCAGGCTTGAACCAACTGAGAAGCAAGACGCTACCAATGGAACTAAACCTGTACAGTGCTGTCTGTTCTGTTATGTGGTGGGAGGCGCAGGAGGGAAACCCACCCAATTCTAACATAGAGCTTTATATTATAGGTACACCAAGCTTAAACTGCAAATGAACCAGGATGCCCGGATTCCGGTCAAAAAGTAGGTGATTTAACATTGAAATAGCTCCAACCCAAACCTCACCTGCCCCTGTCACACTCCGTGCCTACATCTACTAGTCTGATACACAAGCAAACCAGTCAGATGTCTTGATACACATGGAAACCCATCGCTGTGATCAGCCGGGTGTCTGACACACATGCAGAAACCCATTACCAATGATTGAGAGCCTACAAATGTAATGAGAGTTCCATGTCAGCCACCTTCAGATGGTCAAGAAATTCCCCTGTCTTAACTAATTCCGGAGAGTATAAGGTGCAGGTTGGCAAGAGCCAAAGCTTGAGAACCACTGAATTTGGATTGGAGTAACTGCTACAACAACAATAATTAAAATTACATTTATAGAAGCGCCTTTCACGTCAGGAGGATGTCCCGAGACGCCGGTACACACAGAAGTCTAACCAGCTATAATCACATAGATAGCTTTTTCATTGATGTCACTGCCTGGCAAGTTTTAGACTGTTCAAGTGGTGCAAGGTGCTATTGCACGTAAATACACAGTGTTGCGTGTTGTGAAATTGTTTGTGTGAGTGGCTATGTTTCAGTCGTGTGTTGTTTGTAAGTTCTATCCACCTTCCTGACCTGTGTACGTCAGTATAACCAGTCTCTCCTCGCTGCACAGCATTGTCCGCATGTTCTCCTCTGACCGGAAGAGAGTGGAGACTGCGCTGGACTCCAGCAGCCTTCCGTCCGGCCGGGTAAGCCCCTCCTCCGCCTCATTCCCGCTGTCTCCCGGACCTCCCCCTACATCGATTGGCCACCACGTTCGCCTACAAAACACACAGTCGCTACACCTTATAGTCTATCCTGTGGAGCAAAGTATTCATCGCCAGGAGTGACTGGAGTAAGCTGTTGGCACGATACTTGACTCACTTGTTTATACAAGCCACTGACTGGGAGATGCTTCACACCCAAATCCACTCTGGATGACCCCCTCGACACTGAGCGTGAAACAAATGGCGGCTGTTTTATTTTGCTCCATTATCTCTCTCTCTCTCACACACACACACACTCACAAACTTTCACGCACAGACAGAAACTCACATGGTCTGCTCCACATTTCCACGCCCGCCCCACCACCGACGGTCTTCAGCCTCTTTGATCTCACCCTTTCGAACCCCATCCCCGCGTTCCCTTCACCTCGCTCCCTCGCTTGTTTCCTTCAAGGCCCATCTCAAGACCCTCCTCTTCGACCCTAAATTTTTCCACTCTCCTACCCCTACTCTCCCTGCCCTCCACCCCCTCCTAATCCCAATCCCCATCTTGGGTCAAAGTCCCTGACTGTCTAGCACCTTGGGACATCCTCCCAACGCGAATGGTGCTGTGTAAATGTCATTTGTTGTTTTGTGCAACATTTACAATAACTTTCAGTCATACTGCTCCCAAGCTCTGGACTCCAACCTGGATTGTCCTGGTTATATCCTATAGTTTAGTGGTTAGAACATTTGCCTCACAAGCAAGGGGAACTTGGGTTCGATTCCCAGGCAGGGCGAAATGTTGGGGAAATTTCCTTACTCCTCATGCCTTTGTTTCCCTAGCAGTAAGTCAGTAGGAACCTGGTTGTTAGCTAATTGGTGGATCGCTTTCCAGGGGTAATAATCCCTTCAGAAAATAATAATTTGGTCACTGAATCCATGGCTGTTTTGGGGACACTGCTGCGGGAAAGTGGCTGCCACATTCCACCCACATCTTTACAGTCGATTCACTTTACAGTATATTCAGTGAAGTGCTTTGAGATGTCTTGAAGATGTGATAAGGCGTTGTATCAAATGCAAGGATTATTATCAATATATTATTATAAATAATAATCCCCAATAATCCTTGGTTTGATATAACACCCTTATCAACATCTTCAAACCATCTCAAAGCACTTCACAATGTAAATTGTAGTGACTGCGTATTTTGTGGGGGAACTCCCCCACACCCCCCCCCCTTGGCTTGGCTCACCCTCACACAGGCTGCAGATGAACATGCTAACGGATAGAAAATCACACACACTGCTCATGTCACTGTCCGGAAATAGACACCTCTCTGTTTACAAAGAGTTGACACTATACCTCAACACCCAGGACAATGGAGATGCTTAAAATGTAGAGTTGGTAATAACTCATTCTTGTATGTGAGGCAGACAGGCAAATTAGTGGCTGTTCTGTCACAACAACAACATCCAAATTACATTTATACTGTATACGAACATAAGAATTAGGAGCAGGAGTAGGCCATTCAGCCTCTCGAGCCTGTCCCGCCATTCAATATGATCATGATCGATCCATTCTAACTCCACCTACCCGCCTTATCCCCATATCTCTTAATCCCTTTACCCACAAGAAATCTATCAATCTTATTCTTGATAGATTTTTGATAGATATTATAGAGCGCCTTTCACATCTGGAGGACATCCTAAGGTGCTGTAACGAGACTGAATTTCGCAGTCCAGCTATTTTATCTGACTACAAGTCGCAGCACAACTTTAAGGAGCTGCAAATGTTGATGTTTAATATGACTAGACTAACATAGTAAGGAATAAACTGATTAAGTGATCCATCCAGCCGCCGAATGGTCACAGCGGAATTTGTCATCATTGAATAAGACGGGCAGTAATGTGGTCTTTGAGGATGCAAGGTGTACAGGAATGGAAATCTACCCACTGCCCTCATGACTCACATCCTGCACCTTCAACACACTTTGTTCACTGTAAGATTGACACACTGAGCAGTCAGTAGGAATCACGGCTACCAGCCGATGGGTAGATCACTTTCTGGCGACAATAATAATCGCTCCCGAAAAATCAGACAAATAAAAAATATATGGTCGCTCAATCCACCTCGGTTTGTAGGACACTGCTGCGCACAATTGGCAGTTTAGTGAAGCACTGTTAAAAGTGAGACCATCCCATCGCCTCATTCTACACACGCAGAATAGAAGTCAGCGAGGGCCACACCCTCTGGAATGGTTCACTCTCTGGTTATTTTGATGAACACGCAAACACGTGAAATCCCAAAGGACGCTTTAAGTAATCCCTTGGTCCCATGTACAGTCTCCGCTTCGTCTGGTGTCGTGCTAATGGGTTTTGACAGCAGCCTTTTGTTTTATTGATGCCGATGCTCCTTCCTTGCATGTTTAATCACCTCAACAAGCTGCGCTTCCATCATAAATGAGGTCACGTACTTAACACAGCAGGAGGCCTGGGAGAACTGCTCCCCAGAACACAATCCACCCAGTTGGATGATTGGCACCCGCGTTCCAACTTATCTCCACAAAAACCACAGTGCGATCAGGACTTGATTCACGCAGCCTCCGGGAGAGGGTTAGTGAGGTCTCTGTGGGGCTTAGCTGTCTCCAAAGTGACACGCTTTGATTAACAGAATCCAGCCCACCCTCTGTGACGGTCTCCAGACCAGTTCCTGAGACAGCTGGATCTGCAGTATTTCCAGGACGTGGCTAATGACAGCACAGCCCCAGCCTGGATCATTAACAGGACCTGGAAGGGCACTGGGGGCACTCAGCTGCTGTTAACCCTGCAAACCAAAGCCCTAAATGGGATTTTTAGACTGATTAGACTAAATGCAAACAGTCCTCGAATTTGACATAGCAGCTCACCAAGCTTTGAGAGGTCTCCACGTGCTTCACTATAATGTGTAGTGACTGTGCATTTGTAGGTGAGCGCAGAAGCCAATTTGTGCACAGCAACATTCCACGTATAGCCATGGAGTGAATGATCGATTTTATCTGTCGGAAGCTCCTCGTTTTTGAATAGAGCTGCAGGATATTGCAGGAATCTCACTGCTCAATCAATAGATGGTACGGTGGATTTATAGTGCACCCCCCCAGCTCTGCAGTACAAGTCTGTGTGTCAAAGTGCCAATGTGGGTCTTGGATACCAATTAATAATAATAATAATAATCTTTGCATTTGATATAGTATCTTATCATATCTTTGAAACATCTCAAAAAAACACTTCACTGTAAAGTCTAATATGCTGTCAAATAAATTGACTGTATATTTTGTGGGCAAAACGAGGCCGACAATTATAATAATAATAATCGTTGCATTTGATATCGCGCTTTCCACATCTTATCAACGTCCCAAAGCGCTTCTCAGAATATACTCTAAAGTGAATTGGCTGTATATTTGTGGACAAATCGCGGCAGCCAATTGCACGCAGCAGTGTCCCCCACAAACAGTCGTGGATTGAAATGACCAATTTTATTATTGTAGTTTTTTTGGAGGGATTATTATGCACAGCAATGTCCCCACAAACAACCATGGATTGAAGCGACCAAATTAGTATTATTTTGGAGGGCTATTGATTCAGCTGGGCTCACACACACACACACATCCACGCAGAATAATAACAATAATGATAATAGTGCCTTATCACATCCTCAAGACATCTCAAAGCACTTCACACGGAAATACTGCAAAGTACGGCGACTGTATATTTTGTGGGCGAAACACGGTAGCCAAATTGCACACAGTAATGTCCCACAAACAGTTGTGGATTGAGTGACCAAATTATTATGACACACATTGTAATATTTAGATTATTTCCATCGATGCACTAACAGTCCACTTCACCAAACGCAATATCTTGCCTTCCAATAATCCCATGCACGTCAGCTAGTAGAGTATGTGTCTTTGGGACATTTTACCCGTAACAGTGTTCCTGTATTGATCGCTGCAGTTAGTTTGATAACGCTGTGAAATGATGCCAACTTTCTAACACATGATTTAAATTGCCATCCGCAGGGTGATTCCATTCCCGTTGAGGATTTCTCCCCGGAAGCTTTCAGGACTTTTGTCACTAATATTGGACCTCGGCCAGAAATCGACCACATCTTTTCCGAGTTGTAAGATACCCAGTTCCCGTACCTGTTTATAATGTAACAATACCTCTGCACATTGTACAGTGTTGTACATCCTTGCCCTCTCACCTGGTTGAGATGTCTCAAAAGCCCTTCACTGCGAAGTGTAGCCAGTGTGTATATGTAGGCAAGTGCGGCAGCCACTTTGCACACAGCCTATACACTGCCATGGGGTGAATGACCTTGGTTTAAGAACAACAACTGGCATTTATGTAGCGCTGTTCACACAGATAGCGTCGCACAGCACTTAAACATCTAATGCAGCCATCACTGGAGTGTTAACCTGTGAGTTTGAAGTGCCTTCGTAGGGGTTCAACAACCCCTTGACTCCCATATGAGATTGCAACCAACTGAGCCAGGCTGACACAAACTAACTGAGACAGGCTCACACACACACACACACAGGCTGATGCACACACATACACTGGCTTGTGTCGATTGGCTATCATGTTCAAGTAGAAAATATAAAGTCACTACACTTTACAATAAATCCCAGGAAGCACTTGGAAATGCCTTGACAATAGGATAGGATGCTGTAGCAATTGCAAGGATTGTTCACTAATAATTCATAACAAGATGAGACTAAAAGAAGAGAAAGCTACTGTTAAAACTCGAGGACTAGTTGAGCAAACTGTACGCTGTAGATCTATCTCACCATTGAAGACTTGGTGTCTTGCTGTATTTCAGTGGAGCCAAGAGCAGACCATATCTCATGGTTGACCAGATGATGGAGTTCATCAATACCAAGCAAAGGGACCCCCGTTTGAATGAAATCCTCTATCCCCCGCTGAAACAAGAACAAGTTCAGCAGCTCATTGAGAAATATGAACCCGATATCACCCTCGCAAAGAAAGGTTAGTCCAAACAATTGATTCTCTCCTCCTCTCCCACCAAACACAGACAAGGGTGAGAAGGTCAAAGGAGTTATGCAAAGATGAGGTCCCACATATACATACACTACCTGTGTTAATATTCAAACTTACTTTGTGTTCCTACTTAAGATTGGGTTGCAGATGTTTTTATTTTTTAATTATTAGAGTTAGGGTTAAAGATGACTTTCTCCAGCGGCTGTTTCCAATTTTTGAACCTTTATTCGGACATTAACTTCAATTCCATGCCCAGGCAGGGTAAAACCTCAAAGCAAGTTTCCTTACTCCACACACACACACACACACACATACATACATACACATACATATACAACACACACATACACACACGCACGCCTCTGTTTACCAAGCAGTAAGTAAGGAACCTGTTTGTTGGTTGATTGGCGTATTATTTTCCTGGGGTAATAATCCCTTTTAAAAAAAATCCCAGTTCACTTTACAGTATGCTCTGTGAGACTAGAAGACTTGAAAAGTGCTGTGTCAAATACAAGCATTACAATCTTGTAGATTGCTGGAGAGTTATGATGGTAATAATAATCGTTGCACGTATATCCTTATCACACCACTGAGATGTCTCAAAAGAGCTTCACAGAATACACGTTACAGTGAATTGACTGTATGGAGCTCCTGTGGCTCAGTGGTTAGAGCACTTGTCTTGCAAGCTGGGGAGACCAAGCTGGGGAGACCTGTGTTCGAATCCAGGCAGGTCAGGGCGAAACCTTGAGCAAGTTTCCTTACTCCACACACCTAATAATAATCCCTCCAAAAAAACCACAATAATAAAATTGGTCATTTCAATCCACGACTGTTTGTGGGGGACACTGCTGTGCGCAATTGGCTGCCGCGATTCGCCCACAAATATACAGTCAATTCACTTTACAGTATATTCTGTAAAGCGCTTTGAGACATCGATAAGATGTGAAAAGCGCTATATCAAATGCAAGGATTATTTATATATGTTTTGTGGGTCTAAACACAGCAGCCCATTGCGCACAGCAGCGTCCTACAAACAGTTGTGGTTTGAGTGACCAAATTTATCTTGGGAAAGCGATCTGCTAATTGACCAAGCAGAAGGGTTCCTAGCTAAACAGTGTAGTAGTTTACATCTGTACCGTGTGTGTGCAGCTGTTGATTTATAGAGGAAAGGAGAACCACTGATGTGAGTTCCTGTCCCAGGCTCTCCTGGGGTGCTGCCTGCTCACAGCTGATTTCCACCCCATTGAGAAAATGTCGGGTTACAGTCTGCTCACAGGCTGCTGAGGCTGAACCTCGACAGTAACAGCAGCTCAGACAATTCAGACAGAATCATTAAGTGCCCAGCTGTCTGTCCCCACCTTCCCGTGTGTGTTATGTGTGCCCGTTTTCTTAAGAAGTAATTTGTTGCGTCCCATTGGCAATCGGCGGCAGCAAAGGCCAATAACAATATTGTTATCCCCCCCGGCTTCAGAGAAACCTGCTGAGATTCTTTGTTCCTGATCAAAGAGGAGAGCTGTACAAGAAGACCTAAAATACAGGGTGAGAGAGAGAGAGTGGGTAGGGGGGAGAGAATGGCACGGTGGGCGCTGTGTGACGATGGCAGTATGTAGGAGTTGTTAGAGGCCTCGGCAAGTGTCTGCAACAGAGCAGCTGAGCTGGAGTGTGAGATGCAGACGTTGCACAGTGTAAGGGAAGGTGAGAGCTTCCGGGATAGTTCCATCCTTGGAGCCTGTCGTTCCCTCTGAGACTCAGTGAATGTATAGATCCTGTTACTAGTACAGGGACAGGACAGTGTGACTTGACAATCAGGCAGGTAAAGGGGACCCCAGAGAGAGAGAGAGAGAGAGAGAGAGAGAGTGGTGGAGAAACCTCGGGCTTGATAAGCTTGTCCCACCGGGGACGAGATACTTGGAAACCTGTGTGGACTAAGGAAGCCTCTAGGGAGGATGGGCAAACTGACCCCCCCCCCCCCCCCTCCCTCCCCCCAACACCTCTATACAGCAGGACACACAAGTGGTGTGGGGAGTGAAACGGGATGTGGCTGTGATAGGGGACCATAGAGTCAGGAGGACAAACAGGAGTCACAAAGCCTCTGTGGCCTTCCTGGTGCCAGCGTCAAGGACGTTTTGCCCACAAATATATACAGTCAATTTCACTTTACTGTGAATTGTGTGAAGCGCTTTGAGACGTCGATAAGATGTGAAAAGCCGGTATATCAAATGCAAGGATTATTATTATTATTATTATCGACAATATAAAACTCCAGTATTTCGTGAGGGATGATTTGCAGCCTATGGAGGGAGGAATTGGGAAGGCCGACAAGCAGGGCATCAGCATAATATAATTATAATAATAATCGTTGCATTTGATATAGCGCTTTTCACATCTTATCGATGTACCAAAGCACTTCACACAATATACCGTATATACTGTGAATAGACTGTATATTTGTGGGCCAATCGTGGCAGCCAATTGCGCACAGCAGCATCCCCCACAAAACAGTCTTCGATTGAAATGACCAACTTTATTAACGTGAGTTTTTTTGGGGGAGGGATTATTATTAGGTGTGTGGAGTAAGGAAACTTGCCCAAGGTTTCACGCTGACCTGCCTGGATTCGAACACAGGTCTCCCCAGCTTGCAAGACAAGTGCTCTAACCACTGAGCCACAGGAGCTCCACATAGTTGAGTCTGGATGGGATGTATGCGCAAGTGAGGGTTTCACAAACAGGAGCTCATTTTTTAATGTTATCTGAAAGGATGTTGCCTCTCAACAATGTGCTGCTCCCCAGCCATGCACTAGACCAGGGTCAGCCTGCTCTGTAGGTTCAAAACCCTACTGCGGGGTTTGAGCCCAGAGCCCGTTGACTCGGAGGTAAGAATGCCAACAACTGAGCCAGGCTGACACACACAGTGACTGAGCCATTGACACACACACAGTGACTGAGCCATTGACACACACACTGTGACTGAGCCATTGACACACACACAGTGACTGAGCCATTGACACACACACTGTGACTGAGCCATTGACACACACACTGTGACTGAGCCATTGACACACACACAGTGACTGAGCCATTGACACACACACTGTGACTGAGCCAGGCTCACACACACACACAGTGACTGAGCCAGTCTGATACACACACACACACACACACACACACACACACACAGTGACTGAGCCATTGACACACACACAGTGACTGAGCCAGACTGACACACACTCAATGACTGAGTCAGGCTGCCCTGCACACAATGAATGAGCCAAGCTCTCTCTCTCTCTCACACACACACACAGAGACAGACAGACAGAGTGACTGAGCCAGGCTGACACGCTCAGTGACTGAGCCAGTGTAACACTCAGAGACTGAGCTAGGCTGACACACACACACACACGCACACACACACGCACACACAATGTGACTGAGGCAGGTTAAGCCAGGCTAACATGCTTTGTAAGTGAACATGGCAACCAATTTGTACCCAGTGAGGTCCCGCAAACAGCCTACAAGGTAAACTGACAGCTGGTGAAAATAATAAATTGACAAATTGATTGCTCCATATTAAATGTGTTAGATGTGCAGTGTGGGGAGTCTAGCATTGAGCCAAAGCAGTCGGCACAGCATTCTGCGAGCGCAGCCTTTGAGAGAAAGCATTCCTCGTCCCAGTCATTTTCCATCAAGGAACCGCAGTCTGCAGCAGCAGTCCATCAACAATTCCCAATCCACTCTCTTGCTGTAAGTTGTCCCCTAGAGTACATTAGGACTATAAAGGGCTAGACTTTTTGCTGCCTGAAGGAATTAATTAAGAACCAGCAAGAATTGATACAGCACGGCGAGGCTGTTCCGAGTCGGCGTAACCTGTCGGGGAATTGTGTGAGTCCTGTGGCTCAGTGGCTAGGGCACTCACTTCGTACTTGGATTGTATTCCCGGCTAGAGTGAAACGTTGGGCAATTTCCTTACTCCCTGTTTACCGAGCAGTAAATAGGAACGCAGGTGTTAGGCAATTGACAAGATCGGTTTTCTAATGGGAATTTTTCCCTTCAAAATAAATGGGTTCATTCATTTTTTCAAAAAATGTGGTCACTCAATCCACGACTGTTGGCGGTGTGGGGGACGCTGCTGCGCGCAATTGGCTGCCACGTTTCGCCGACAAAATATACAGTCAATTCACTTCACAGCACTGTACTGTATATTCTGTGAAGAGCTCTCTGAGATGTCTCGAAGACATGATAAGGCACTATATCAAATGCAAGGATTATTTTTTATTATGTTCAAGTGCCGTTCTGTGTTGAAGTCCAGGGTTTGGTTCTGATTTGTGTGTGTGTCTGTGTGTGTGTGTGTGTGTGTGTCTGTGTGTGTGTGTGTGTGTCTGTGTGTGTGTGTGTGTGTGTGAGAGTGTGTGTGTGTGTTTCCCCCCTTTCAGGGCAGATCTCAGTGGAAGGCCTAAAGCTGTATCTGAGTGGTGATGACAATGGTGTGGTCGCCCCTGAGAAACTGGATCTGAATGAAGACATGACGCAGCCTCTGTCCCACTATTTCATCAACTCCTCCCATAACACCTACCTCACAGGTAAGCCCATCAATAGATCACTTGAGCTTTGGCAATATCCCCTAGATGAGTTTCATCTCAGCCCTCCACAATACCCACCCCACAGTCCCTCCATCACAGCATCTAGTTGCTTTTTAGATGAGTCCAAGTGTCCTGGCATCAAACCCCCCACTGCCGGGCTCCACTGGCTCCTTATCACCGAATGGATTGATTTCAAGATCCTCACGCTCGTTTTTAAATCCCTTCGTACCTTGCACCTCCCCACCTCTCCGACCTGCAAACTTCTTCCAGTTGAATGTTACCAAGACTGAGGCCCTCCTACTTGGCTCCCGTCAGTGACTCCAATTCTCGGGCGCTGCCAGATCATTCAGAACTCTGCAGCTCGTGTCCTCTCCACACCAGGCTCTGTGACCCTATCACTCCCATCCTCACCCAACTCCCATTGCCTCCTAAGCCCTTATCAACCCGTCCATTCCCTCCGCTCCGCCGGCTTCGGCCTGCTTCACATCCCCCGCCCTGCTTGTCCCCACCGTTGGCGAGCCGGCCTTCAGTCTCTTTGCCCCACCCTCCGGAACTTCATCCCACAATCACTCCACCTCGCCCCACCTCAACATCTAAAACCACGTCCTCTAGTTCCGCTGTAATTATCCACCCTAAAGTATTCCTCTGCGTTTACTTTTTCAATCCCATTTAAAATCTTAAATACCTCTGTAAAGGCCCTGAACTATTCACATGAGCAAACTCTGCCTAAGTCTCTGGTGAAATTAGATAAAAGCCTGTTTTAGACAAGACAACTGGGCGCACCAAGCAGCGGATTGTTTAACGCAGTATATTCTGTATTTAGTCATTAACATGCAGGCTTTACTGAGGCCGCATTAACGAGGGTGATCCTTAACCAACAAAAGCAACTTTGATTTATATAGCGCCCTCACTCCACGCCGGACGGCGTCTCAGAGCGCTCCACAATAACGGATCCCAGGACACCGAGCCAGGGTGGGAAGGGGGAAGGAAAGGTGACCAAAAGCGCGGTCAAAGAGAAAGGTCTTCTGTATTTAAAACCACACACAAAGTTTAGCAAACAGCTGAACAGTCAGAAGCTGGGGCTGCGGAGCTCACACACAGAGCTTTGACTTTCCCATTAGAGAGACTGAGACCGTGCCTGCTGAACACCCAGGCAGAAGCCATGTTGAAAAGAATCTCCACGGCAACCAGTTTGTTACGGAGACAGAGCCTGTGTGTTCGCGGTTCTATAAATACCTCCAAACTCAGATTCTAAAAGTCTGTTTTTTTTTGTGCAATGTGCCAATCTTGCCCTGATTGCGTATTTGTAGTGATTTTCGCTGCTGGTTTAGCTGTTTGGATTCCCATCAGTCATCCCCACCGCTGCCACAAATTATATTTATGTCGCGTTTTTCACGTCGGGAGGATTTTGCAAGGTACTGGGGTCTATCTGCCCAAGCCTCGGCTCTCACTCATCTCTTCATAATACTCTCCGCATTAGGTAGCACAATGCGTCCCTCCAAGGAGATAGAGTGCACCTAGAATAGGATAGAGATTCTATTCTAATACAATATGGAATTTCCATATATAAGTGGCATAGCTATGATGCCATAGCACTATTGGAAAAGAGAAGGGAGATTCTCTCTGTCATCAGTGTCTTAGCCAACAGTCCCCCAGATAAAATTGGTCACTCGCTCAATTGCCGTTTTGGAGACGCTGCTGCGTGCAAATTGTCCGCCAAGATTGTTCGTAGAAACACAATCGACTGTGAATCCTGTGAAGTACTTCGAGATGACTTGAATGATGTGATTTAAGGCCCTATAAGAAATTAATTATTGGATTATTATTATACAGTGGAATCTTTTTGTCCGCCTTAAAGCAGCGTCACATGTTAATTGAGGATAACCAAAGTTCCCTTCCTTCCAGCTGCCTCCCTCCCATTGCCGTTCTCATCTCATTCTCAAAGGCTTTGCTGCTGCTTGTCCAGCTAGGACCACCCTTACTTGTCAGGGCTTTGCCTTGCAGAGATAACAAAATGTTTCTGAGTTCACCAGTTGAAGTCCTCCCTTATTGCCCCGTGCCTGTAGCGGGCCAGCTGGCCGGCCAGTCCTCAGTGGAGATCTATCGGCAGGTGCTGCTGTCGGGCTGCCGCTGTGTGGAGCTGGACTGTTGGAAGGGCCGTACTGCAGAGGAGGAGCCCGTCATCACACATGGCTTCACCATGACCTCCGAGATCTCCTTCAAGGTAACTTCTCCTTGGGGAGGGAGATAGCTTTGATGGCTTGAGTTGATGCCCAAGTACTATTTTCTGGTTGACAGACAGAGAAATGGTTTCCTCATCACAAGAACGGTTTGTGTGATGGTAGCGTGTATTTTTGTGTTTGGGCCTGTATGTCTGACACCATATCTGTGACAATGTGTGTGTGTGTGTGTATGCATGTGTGTGAGTCTGAACATGTATGTGTTTTATCGAAAACATTCTAGATGCTGGAATTCCAATGGAATCAGTGAATGGGCAGATGGTTTGGTGGTGACTGGTTGGGGTTGGGGTTGGGATGGTTGTTCCTCTTGGCTGACAGCCAGACATACGCACCACATTGTCTGGAGTGATTGTCTTCAGATGAAGGAGAAGGTCCTGAAGTCAATAACTGTGACCCTTGGTGGACTGTCTAAGAGAGCAGTATTGGTTGTGTGTTTGGGGAAAGCTGGTAAAATGGTCTACAGAGCATTTACCAAAGGGACAGTGGGTAGGCATGCTCCAAACTGAGATCAAATGAAGATAGTTGTTACATCTTTGCTGTTTTCCCGCTTTGGCAGGAAGTAATTGAGGCGATAGCAGAAACTGCATTTAAGACATCGCCTTACCCTGTGACACTTTCATTTGAAAACCATGTGGATTCGTAAGTATTTGATTCAGAGTTTTTAAGTTGGGAGGGGGTGACCTGTCATAATTAGCCCACCCATCCACACACACACACACACACACTGTTTACAGGGTTGTTAAATTATAGGGACCATACCGATTGAGAGAGAGTGAGAGAGAGACCAAGAGGAGAGGAACAAAGACGCCACAAGAGCCCTGAAATAACCACAAAGGAAATCCACATGTGTCCATGTGGCTGACTTCACCATCCACCACCTGCTGCCCCCAGCTCGTCTGCCTCCAGCCTTCCTTCTGCTCGTCCCTTGTGCACTTTGTTCGACAATCGGTGGCTGCATTTTCAATTACTGCGTCCCACAACTCTGGAACAACTCTGCCTTCATCTCGCCTCCTGGCTCCTTCCTTCCCCCATCGTCACCCTCAAAACTCTCCTCTTCGATGGTCACTTCGGCAACTCCTAATCACCATATCAATGGCAAGCTGTGTGTTTTTACCCTGGTTCGACTCCAGCAGTTACCCCAACACACTCTCTGGGATCCCCGACCTGCGCCTTGGCTCTTGCCAACCCGCGCCTAGTACTTTCCAGAATTAGGCAAGCAGGAAATGTCCCTCCGGGGAGAGAGTGCGCATTCCATTCCAACAGTCTACCTCTGGGATTCCCATGTGTAGGGGAGAATGAATGGAAATCTCAGCTTGGTTCGGACACTCATAAGCACGGTGATGGGTTTCCGCTTGTGTCAGACACAAGGCTGATACAAAAAGAATATTGTGCGTGTATGTGTATGTGTGAGCACGGGCAGGCGGGTGAATGCGAGAATGTGTGCCCCTGGAGGGCGTTCATCCCCCAAATTGTTGATATGCAGTCACTCCAGTTTACAGTATATTCCGTGAAGCACTTTGAGGTGTCTCGAAGGCATGATAAAGCGCTGTATTAAATGGAAGGATTATTATATTATTATTATCATATTAAGTACCATGATGTGTGAACTGTCCCCAGCACATTTCACTGTTCTGCTATGTGCCACACTCCCACTCTCTCTCCGCCGAAAGGCTGTGGATGCTGGGTCCATGTGCATTTTGAAGACTGAGGTGGATAGATATTTGTTAGGTCAAGGTATCGAGGGATATGGGGCAAGGGGGCGGGTAATTGGAGTTGAGGTGTAGGTCAGCCATCATCTTATAGAATGGCAGAACAGGCTCGAGGGGCTGAATGGCTTCTTCCTGTTCCTATTTTTCTATAAAACGACACGGAAGCTTAGCATAGATTTGATCTGTTGTTTACGAGGCATTTTTAAATGAGTGAAAATTATATTCCGATAATTGAATGTCAGCGAGATCATAAATACTCCACAAAGTCTAAATGTACATTCATACAAAGGTTGCCGGGGTTTAAATCAATATAAAACTGCAACTGGGAGTCAGTCTGACAAACTGACAGATTGCTAGCTTGGGTTATCGGTTGCTCATTACCAGGGACTGTGTCAAGCCTCTGGGTGGATAGTGCTTTTAGACAATCTCTATGTTAGCCGCATAGGTGTTGGAAGCAGGTGATATACGGTTGAGGAACTCATTTCTTCCTTCTGTGATGGAGACTGTAAATGTGCTTCGTCTGCCATCTATCTTTTCTTGTTTAATGGCTCCACTGGCTCCCCATCGGTGGCTGTGCCTTCAGCCACTACGCTCCAAAGCTCTGGAACTCTCTCCCTCAATCCCTCCACCTTACCTCTTCCAATCCCAACCACACAGAGAGACATCCTCACCAACCTCAACCCCCAGAGATGCACGTGGAGTCCTCTAGCTAGAGGGCTTGCCTCGCAAGTGTGAGGACCTGGGTTCAATACCGAGCAAGGGCAAAACTTTGGGCAAATTTCCTTGTTCCACATGCATCTGCTGACCTAGCAGTAAGTAGGAGCCTGGTTGTTGGCGATTGGTGGATCATATTCCGGGCGTAATAATCCCTTTAAAAAATAATAATAATAATTTGGTCACTCGTTCTGTGACTGTTTGTGGGACACTGCTGTGTGCGATTGGCTGCCGAATTTTGTCCACAAAACTTTACGTATATCCTGTGAAGCGCTTTTGAGACGTGTTAGGAAGCTGTATCAAATGCCAGATTATAATTAATATACTCACTAAGATTTTGCATACTGACTTTTGTTTGTCACACCAATTGTTCTCTCTGGCTTTGTCCTTTTAGCCCTAAACAACAAGCTAAGATGGCGGAGTATTGCCGGGCGATCTTTGGTGACCGGCTGATGATGGATCAGTTGGAGAAGTACCCGGTGAGTGTGTGACGCTCTTTCTCACTGACCTCCGGTGCCTTTTGCTACCTGATAAATGTATGGCATTGTCCGATAGTCCTCTGCGGCTAGAAGACAGGGCTCCCGCCTGGCACTGCGCACTGGAGTGTCGGCCGTGGCTCTGTGGTGCGGGGTTTGAACTCCCAATCTTGTGACTCGGAGCCGAGAGTGCAAGCGACCTACAGATTTTAGCTCGTCTTACGCTCCAGTGATTGTCACATCAGTGATTGTGTCACTGCCCAGTTAGAGAGAGGTTGGAGCACTCGCTTTGCAAGTGAAAGGGTCTGGACTCAATTCCTGAGCAGGACAAAATGTTGGGCAAGTTTCCTTACTCCGCACAACTCTGTTTACCCTAGTGGTAAGTAGAGGTAAGGTAAGTCGGTTCTTAGCCAATTGTCACATCACATTTACGGTGGTAATAATCCATTAAAAAAATAATAATCATCATTTTGGTCACTCAAGCTATGGC
The DNA here is from genome assembly GCA_035084275.1 of Hydrolagus colliei. Taxonomy (NCBI): domain Eukaryota; kingdom Metazoa; phylum Chordata; class Chondrichthyes; order Chimaeriformes; family Chimaeridae; genus Hydrolagus; species Hydrolagus colliei. Next base: position 96,003,989 of record CM068744.1, on the reverse strand, counting down.
TGTTTGTGGAACGCTACTGTGCACAATTGGCTGCTGTGCTTTGCCCACAAAATATACACAGTATATGAATTTAGAGTAAATTCTGTGAAGAGCTTTGAGACATCTTGATGACATGATCAAGGCACTATATCAGTGTAAGGATTATTATTATATTGCTGCCTCCCTTCTTACTTCCCATTGTTTCCCCACGAGCAGCTGCCATGAATCTGGTTTCGAGAGCCATTTACATTACCCGTCTGGCCTCACACTCGCTTCTTGTCTCCACACGACTTCGGTTTAACATCTGCCACTGTCCCCGTTTACATCCCGGCTCACAGCGGCGGCTTAAATACTCAACATTAATCCAGTCTCTCACCGCCACGCTCAACTGGCCACTGTGTGTGTGTATATATATTTAGTGTGTGAGCCCAGACACCCGGTGTTGGCAGGTTCATCTCCCACCTTGTACTGCCCCCAGCTGGTCACCACAAACCTGCCCACCAGGCTGCTTCCTCCTTTGCCGTCCACCGGCACAGCTTTCCTTCTGTTCTGTGTCCTCTCTCATCTTCAGTGACTGGAGGCTGTGTGTGTGTGTGTGTGTGAGAGTAGCCCCCAAAATAATGAATCAATATCAAATGCAAGCATTATTATTAATATTAGTGAGAGATCGTGGAAACAAAAGATGCATTTGAGACACGGAGGAATGTGTGAATGGTTATAGAAGAGGGGAGGGATCGGTGGAGATAAGGCTGAGAGAAGATGTGGTTGAGGCCTGAAGTAGTGTTTAGGCCAGAGGCTGTAACCAGCACTGCTGATCTCCTCATCTCCTGTCCTCAGACCCACCGCTCTGTCAAAGCAACGTCTCACTCTGGCTTTATCTCCTATTGAAACGTCTCACATGTGTTGATGAAGTGCTATGTCAAACGCAAGGATTCTTATACAAAAAACTCAAAATACTGTCCTGCCAGATACTGGAAATCTGAAACAAAAACAGAAATGGCTGGTGAACGCTCAGCGGTCAGGCAGCATCTATGGAGAAAGGAAAAGTGAGTCAACGTTTCGGCACTCTGATGAAGGATCGTGGACCCAATACGATGGCTTTACCTTCCTTTCTCCATAGATGCTGCCTGACCTGCTGAGTGTTCCCAGCCATTTCTGTTTTTATTGCAGGGAGAGAAATGTATTTATTGTGGGCGAGAGAACACTGGTCAGAGAGATGCTGACCAGTTCTGGGTGTAGAGCCTTGGCATGTCCTCCCAGGGTGAAAGACGCTATACAAATGTAATTTTGTTGTTGTTGCTCATTCGGCATTGATCCTCAGTCACGTGATTGTCCCTTGGCTTTCCCTCCCAGCTGGAGCCAGGCTTTGCCCTGCCCAGTCCCCAGGATCTAATCGGCAAAATCCTCATTAAGAATAAGAAGAAAGGTCACAAGTCATCTGACGGGAGCAAAAAGAAGCTGTCGGAACAAGCATCCAACACCTACAGTGACTCTTCCAGTGTCTTCGAGCCCTCGTCCCCAGGCGCAGGTCAGTATCTGAACTTGACCCTGTGTGTGTGTGTGTGTGTGTGCGCGCACACGCGCACGCTATAGCTATTGTTATTACTGATAACCCGTGGAGTCTCGTAGCTCAGTGGTTGTTGTTAGGCCACTCACTTCACAAGTGAGAGGACCTGGGTTTGATTCCCGGGCAGGCAAAACATTGGGCAAGTTCCCTTACTCCACACGCCTTTGTTCGCTTAGCATTAAGTAGGAACCGAGTTGTTACGTCGATGGTGTTGTCGCGTTTCATGGAGTAATAATCATTCTAATAAAAAATCAATCAACAAATAATTTGGTCACGCAATCCACGACTGTTTGTGTGACATCTATTTGTAATCGGCTGCCACGTTTCAGCCAGAAAGTTCTACAGTCGTTTTGCTTTACAGAATCGATTCTGATGCGCTTTGAGGCGTCTCAGAGTCATGATAAGGCTCTATACCAAATGCAAAGTTTATTCTTATTATTATAATTATTACTACAGTATTACTAGCGATGATGGTTCCTGCTTGACTGGAGGCCAATGCGGCAGCCAGGTTTCACACAGCAATAATGTTTCACAACCTCCCTGTAGTGAATGACCAATACTAGCTGGGGAAAGCTCCCTTCTGTTTACCAACAGAGTCCCACGCTGTTTCACATTTAATGTCTGAAAGATGAAAGACTCCCCCATAAACGGTGGTCACTGAGTCTCAAGGAGAAGACATGGCTGTGGATTCAGAATTGGCTGAAGGGAAGGAGGCAGAGGGCTTTTTTGTGGGGGAAGCCAGGTCACAATGGGGAGAGGCTTCAGAGGTCTGTAGTGTACTGTACCTCATATATATCAATGATCTGGATTCACAGTCACAGTGTAAGGTAGTTACATTTGCAGATGACACCAAGTTTAGGGGACTGTGGAATTAGAGGAGGCAGCAAAGGTCCCAGTTTGATAGGGTGTGTATATGTTCCTAATTGTTCAGCGCCTTGGGACGTCCTCCCGACGTGAAAGGCGCTCCATTAATGTCATTTTGTTGTTGTTGTTTGTGGGCTGACAACTGGCAAATAAAGTTTAATAATGATGAATGTAAGCTAATGCATATAGGATCCAAGTCGAGGAAACACAATGTGATGAGACAGAACTGAGAGAGATCTCGTGGTGTTAGTTGATTCATCACTCACTATGTCGAACAGTGATAAACAGGTAAACGGGAGGCTGGGCTGTGTTGCTGACTTACTTAGGTGAGTTTTAGATCCTCAAACGTCACCCTCAGGTTGGACAGTGCTATGATCAGGCCATAGCTGGAGTCCTGCAGACAGCTCTAGTCACTGTGACATAAAGGGGTCGCCTTGGGCCGAGAGATAGCGCACAGGATCAGCCAGGATGATCCCCAGGGTTACAGGAACAAGCCGTGAGCTGACAAGTCACGTCATATTTTAAATTAGATTGAACACGTGAAACCCAGACCAATACTTTCAGAATCACAGAGACAGAAGAACAAGACGACACAGGGATAGAGCTGTAAAAGGGGGGCAATTTCAGGACAGACACCAGGAAGTATTTCTTTACCGAGAGGGTAATTGATGACTGGAACAGGTTACCAGGAAGTGGGGGGGTGGGGGTGTTGAGGCCAGGACACTGGGACTCATTGAGAAAGTCGCTGGATGCTGCGATGGGGGTGAGAGTCGGGTGGGTGAGTGGGTATGATGGAGGGAGGAGATCATATGGACCCAAAGGTAAAATGACATGTTGTCAAACGACAGTAGTCTGACCCCACGGAATTACATTTTGTTACACGCTGTCAGATGCAAAAGCTTCACAAGAATCTTTCTGTCAGCCCAGCAACCAAGAGACTGACTCACAGACAGACACACAGACACACACAGACACACACACACACACAGACAGACAGACAGACAGACAGACACCCTCCCTCCCCCACATAGCCCGCGAAGAGAAGCATTGCAACTCTTTACATTGAACACATAGAGTGGATAAGGAGGAAGGAGATGGGTGTGAGAAACAGGGGTCATTTTATTATCTGTTACCCGCTATTATTCTTTCACCGACATCCATATAAACGTTTTTTTAGAAGGCTTCCAGCTGTGTAATTTATTCAGCAAGAGTCAGACATCTTACACAGATCTCCATCGCAATGTGATTTAGGCTGTACCTCCATCTTCTGGCTAGTCCGCAGTAATACAGCTCTACTGCTGGCTGCTCCTTGTCAATAACAATCCCAAATAATCCTTATATTGTATTTGATACTGAGCCCTTCATGTCAAGGGAATGTGTCAAAGCTCTTCACGGGATTTGAAAACAGAATTTTTGATATAAAGCAATAGTAATAATCCTTTCATTTGACATGGTGCCTTATCACGTCTTTTGAAGTCCGAGGTACACAGTGTACTACCGTAAAGTGAATTGATGGCATGTTTTGTGGGTGAAAGTGCGGCAGCAGCCAATGGCATGCAGTAGTATCCCACAAACAGTCGTGGATTGAAGTGATGAAATTATTATTATTTGTGTTTTTTGAAGGGATTATTGCCCCCCATGAAAAGCGAACCACCTAATCGATTAACAACTGGGTTCCTACTCACTGCTGTGTAAACAGAGGCGTTGTAGTAGAGTATCCCCCCCAAAAACAGCCTCTATATCAAACGCAAGGATTATTAGTATAAATTGGTTGTCGTTATTGGCACTGTGTCGAATGCAAGGATTATTCCTGATTCTGACTGAATCTGGCTATTACTCGTGTCGTTTGTACAATAAAGTTGGGTTGGGTGTGCAGTCACAGTGTGGAGTGTCAGTCACACTGTGCGTCTCAGTCCTCTCCTCAGCTCATTTTACTCACAACGCCACAGTGTACTCTCCTCAGCTGCTTTTCTGTGTCTGTCCAACAGCCTCCACCAACCCTGAGATGCCAGACATCAGCCAAACCCCTGCCGAGTCAGGAAAGGAAACAGCGGAGCAGAGAGCTCCCGGGAGAAAATCCATAGGTCAGATCATTGGCTACTCTTTGGGAATGTAAGGTGTTTCCCTGAGGTCGGAAGTGGGATGAGATCACACATAAGATCACACGCGCAGTGTGGATAAAGAAAGCCCCTTCAGCACATCTGCTGTCAACCTGACAGGCTTCCCTCCCTCCCTCCCTCCCTCCCTCTCGTCCATCCCATCAACAAGGCCGCGTTACAGGCAACATAAATCCGCAGTATAATAATGAGTTTGTCGGAACTCGAATGAAAGGTTTAGGTCTGAAACATTAATTCATTTTCCTCTCTCCGCGGACGCTGCGTAAGTAATCCCAGTGACTTCTGAGATTCCCACACATCCCACCTACATATGGAACAACAACAACAACGATGACACAACTTGGATTTATATAGCGCCCTCCACGCCGGACGGCGTCTCAGAGCTTAAATCCCAGAGATATACTGTTGGAATGTAATGTGCGCTCTCTCCTGTTTACCCAATTCCAGAATGTATTAGGCAGAGGTTGGTAAGACCCAAGGCTTGGGGGGAGGTGGGGGTGCGGGGGGAGCTCAGAGTGTATGTTGGGGTAACGGCTGGAGTCTAACCAGATAAAACCGCACAGCTTGCCATTGACATTGCTGTCCGGGACCGCTTCCCACTGCATGTCCAGCTAGGACAACAACAATAATAATAATAATACAGTTACAATAAATCTCAAATTCCCAGCTCCTCTTCAATAGCCACCCCAACCCCAATCATGCATCGCGTGATTTTCTGAACTCCATTCCACAGTCACCGCAATCTCCTCTCTGTATCCAGTCCTCTTATTGGCAGTCCTGCAGGTTAGAGGTTGGAGCACTCGCTAAATAGGAACCCAATTGATTTAGATAAAACAATAATTTGGTCACTCAATCCACAGCTGTTTGTGGGATCCTGCTGCGTAAAACGGCTGCCACATTTCGCCCACAAAATATGCAGTCGGTTGACTTTACAGGTAACAAGGAGAGGATTATACCACAAAACACAAAATACTACAGATGCTGGGAATCTGAAACAAAAATAGAAGTTGCTGGGGAAACTCAGCAGGTCAGGCAGCATCCATGGAGAAAGGAAAAAGAGTCAACGTTTCGGGTCTACAACCCTTCGTCAGAACTGACGAAGGATTGTACCACTCTTGTTTCCTCTCCTTCAAGCTCTGTTCAGATGGATGTTAGTAGATATACAGTAAAGTCAATTGACTGGATATATTTTGGATGAAATGTTTATTTTTTTATAAAATATTTGTTGTGCTATTGTTATAGGGAACGTGAGCTGGATTCAGAATAATCGAGAGTGGGGGGCCTTATAGAGGTGTATAAACAGGACTGAGACAGTAAACTCAGATCGTTACTTTCGGATGCACTGAGACAGTGCAACTGTGTGCTACTGAGACAGTAGCACACAGTTGCACTGTCTCAGTGCATCCGAAAGTACTGAGACAGTAGCACACAGGTTTAGTTAGAGATGTAGAGGGCAATTTGAGGACAGACACCTAGAGGTATCCCTCAGTAACTAGACTGTGACAGGGTTACCAGGGAGTGTGTGGGGTGGGTTGTTGGGAGTGGAAATGATAGCTGCAAATGGCTGCCACATTTCGCCCACAAAATGTAGTCAATGGAGTTTCCAAGTAACAAGGAGAGGTCTACACCACTCCTAATCAGTTCAGGTTCAGATGAAGAAGACGCTTGATATTGGGATGCTCACCGTCACTCCGCACAAAAGTGTTTGAAGCTGATGGTGGTAACAGCTGTAAACCGCCTGGTCTCTAAATCCCTCTCACATTCCCTCTCTCCAGGAGACCCGGACGCAGAAAGCGATGACGACGAGGATGAGGACGAGGATTCTAAGAAGTCATCAATGGACGAGGTAATTACAGTTCAAAGCAAAGGGTTCAAGGGTTAAGTTAAGGAGGACAGGTTGCATGGCCTTGGTCTCTGTTCCCTTGAGTTTAGATGGTTGAGGGGTGATCTGATTTAGTTTTTTTTTAAATTAATAAAGTGATTTGATCGGGAAGCTACAGCGAAACTATTTCCTCTGGTGGGGAATCCAGAACAAGTTGGGGGCATCATCTTCACATTAGAGCCAGGCCATTTAGGAGTGACATCAGGTGGCAATTTTTCACCCAAAAAGCCAGTGGAAATCTGGAATTCTCTCCCCCCAAAAGGCTGTGGATGCTGCATCCATTCACGTTTTCATGACTGAGGCGGATAGATATTTGTTAGGCCAGGGTATCAAGGGATATGGGGCAAGGGGGCGGATAATCAGAGTTGAGGCGGAACAGGCTCGAGGGGCTGAATGGTCTCTTGTTTTTAATTACACTTGTTTTGTGATTGGTGTCTGTATGTGTGTTGGTGGGGAGGGCGGTTTGTATGTTGGTGGGTGGGGAGGAAGTTGGGGGTGCTGTTGTATGTGTGGGGGTGCTTGGGGAGGTCCGTGTGTGGGAGTATTTGGGGAGGTCTATGTGTGTGAGGGTTGCGGTGTCTGTGTGGGGGATTGGGGGAGTCTGTGTGTGTGTGTGGGTGTGTGGGTGGGTGTGTGGGTGGGTGGGTGGGTGGGTGTGTGGGAGCGTGGGTACTGGAGTATGTATGTAACATGTGTGATTTGATCCCAGGGCACGGCAGGCTGTGAAGCGAGCGCCACTGAGGAAATGTCTAACCTGGTTACTTACATCCAACCTGTGAAGTTCGAGTCTTTCGAGGCGGCAAAGAGTGAGTGGGTTTTGTTGGGTCATTTAGCCCAGTCACTGCCTTCCTGCCCAGAGTGTACTTTGGGGGTAACTGCTGAAGTCTAACCAGATAAAACCACATTGATAATCCATTGATATCACATTCTGGCAAGCTTTCCTGCTGCTTGTCCAGCTAGGACCACCCCAATCCATTAACACTTTGGTTTGCAGGGTTAACAACAACAACAACGAAATGACACTTTCGCGTAAGGAGGACGTCCCAAGGCGCTGGACAGTCACTGCTTCAGACCCGAGCTGAGAACGGTGGGGGGTTGGGGGATGTGGGGGTTGAGCCAAGAGGTGGGATTAGGAGTTACCGATGGGTCCATCGAAGAGGAGAGGCGGTGGGTCTGCGGAATGGAGTTCCAGAGGTTGGAGGGGGGTGGGCAGAGTGGCCAAAGGCTAGCTCACCAATGGTCTCTCACTCACACACACACACACACAATGCACTCACTCACACAGTATGTTCACACACCACACACACACATACACTCTGTGTGAGATTGTCTGTGTGAGGGCTGCTCTGATGGGGGAACGTGTGGTTGGTTCCAGAGCACAACAAGGCCTATCAGATGTCGTCCTTTGTGGAGACCAAGGCGCTCGAGCAGCTGACCAAGTGTCCGGTGGAGTTTGTGGAGTATCCTTCAGTGCCACCGGATCAGCCCATCTGGCTTCCTACAGCAACCCTCCGCAGCTCCCGACCACTCCTCCCCACACAGCCCCCCCACTCCCCACAGAGCCCCCCGCCCTCCCCACGCAGCCCCCACCCCCCCTCCCCAAACAGCCCCCACCTCCCCACACAGCCCCCCGCCCTCCCCACGCAGCCCCCCCCCCCTCCCCACACAGCCCCCCCCTCCCCATACAGCCCCCCCTCCCCACACAACCCCCCCCTCCCCACACAGCCCCCCACTCCCCACACAGCCCCCCCCCCTCCCCACACAACCCCCCCCTCCCCACACAGCCCCCCCCTCCCCATACAGCCCCCCCTCCCCACACAACCCCCCCCTCCCCACACAGCCCCCCCCTCCCCATACAGCCCCCCCCTCCCCACACAGCCCCCCCTCCCCACACAACCCCCCCCTCCCCACACAGCCCCCCCCTCCCCATACAGCCCCCCCCTCCCCACACAGCCCCCCCTCCCCACACAAACCCCCCTCCCCACACAGCCCCCCCTCCCCACACAGCCCCCCCCCCTCCCCACACAGCCCCCCCCCTCCCCACACAACCCCCCCCTCCCCACACAGCCCCCCCCTCCCCACACAGCCCCCCCCTCCCCACACAGCCCCCCCTCCCCACACAGCCCTCACTTTCTACACAGTCCCCCTCCCCATTTCCCCCCCCCCCCCCCCCCCCCGCCTTTTAGCTGTGTGTTTAGCTGTGAGTTATGTATTCGTGGGATCCCGCAGCTCAGTGATTAGAGCATCCGCTTTTCAAGGGAAAGACCTGGGTTTGACTCCAGGCTGGGTGAAAGCTTGGGCAAGTTTCCTTGTTCCACACTCCTAATGATAATCCCTCCCCCAAAAACAATACTAATTGGTCATTTCAACCCACGACTGTTTGTGGGGGACGCTGCTGTACACAATTGGCTGCCACGGTTCGCCCACAAATATACAGTCAATTCACTTTACAGTATATTCTGTGAAGCGCTTTGAGACGTCCAGCGGACTTGAAAAGTGCTACAACAAACGCAAGGAATTTTATTATTTAGCTGTGAGCTGTGTGTTGAGCTTTGAGCTGTGTGTTTAGCTGTGAGCTGTGTGTTTAGCTGTGAGCTGTGTGTTTAGCTGTGAGCTGTGTTTACCTGGAGCTGTGAGTCTTTAGCTGGAGCTGTGCAGATACAATAAGAGGCAGATGAGTCGCATATATCCCAAGGGAACCAGGGTGGACTCCTCCAACTACATGCCTCAGGTTTTCTGGAACGCAGGCTGTCAGCTCGTCGCACTCAACTTCCAGACACTGGGTTAGTCACACACACACACACACACGCATACACACAGTAACTAACACACTCACACAAACACACAGTAACACGCACACACTGTAACGCACACACACACTGCAACACACACAGTCGCACAGACATTTACACACAGTAACGCACACAGCAACACGCGTCCACAGTAACACAAACACACACACACTCACGCACAGTATCACACATGTACACATTCACACACAGAACACACACAGTCACATTCACACACAGTAACACAACCACAAACAGGAACACACATACACCCACAGTAACACAAACACGCCGTCTCACACACACAGTAACACACATTCATACAGTCACACACAGAGTTACACAGTCACATTTACAGAGTCTGACATACAACCCCACACACAGTCGTACACACAAAGTTACAGAGAGCCACACAGTGACCCACACATAGTCTCTCACACACACAGACAGTCACACACACAGAGTAACACAAAGAGAGTGACACAGTGTTACACAGAATCATACACAGCGACACAAGAGTGTGTGTGTATTAGAATATGTGCTTGAGTATGCTCATGTATGTGAGTGAGTGAGTGAGTGAGTGAGTGAGTGAGCGAGCGAGCGAGCGAGCGAGCGAGCGAGCGAGCGAGGGAGGGAGGGAGCGAGGGAGGGAGGGAGGATCACTGTGCGATCTCACAGTGACGCAGGGCTGTGTTACACAGTGTGATCACACAGTGACCCTGTGCTGTGTTACACAGACCTGCCGATGCAGCTGAATATGGGAATGTTTGAGTACAATGGGAAGAGCGGTTTGCGCCTGAAGCCAGAGTTTATGAGACGCAATGACAAGCACTTCGACCCTTTCACTGAGAGCACCGTGGATGGCATTGTCGCTAATACTCTGTCCGTCAAGGTAGGACACGCCTTCTCGGCAACCTTGGGACGTCCTCTCGATGTGAAAGCTGCTCTCGAAATGTAGTTTGTGTTGTTGTTGGCCCCTCCCTCCCCATCTCCCCCTCCTCTCACTCCTCTCCCACCCCCACCCCATCTCTCCCCTTTCCTCCCCTCCCCCTTACTCCTCTCTTCCCTCATCTTCTCCCCACTCCTCCTCTGCCCCCTTTCCTCTTCCCCCCTCTTCTCCTACCCCTCCTCTCCCCCCTCCACACCTTCCCCTCCTCTCCCTCTCGTCTACCCCTTTCCTCTCCCCCCTCCTCACCTCCTCCTCCTCAGCCCCCTCCTCTCCCTCCTCCACCTCTCGCCCCTCCTCCTCTCCTTCACCTCTCACCCTCCGCCACCCTCTCCACCTTGCCCTCCTCTCTACCCTCCGCCCTCTTCTGTACTACTCTCAATCGCTGCAAGTTTTCTCACGATCTTCTGGTTGCCTTCCAGATCATTTCAGGGCAGTTTCTTTCGGATAAGAAGGTGGGCACGTATGTGGAGGTGGACATGTTTGGGCTGCCCGTGGACACCAGACGCAAAGCTTTCAAAACAAAAACATCCCAGGGAAACGCAGTGAATCCCGTCTGGGATGAAGAGCCAATTGTGTTTAAAAAGGTCTGTATCTTCCAGTGACTAGTCACCAGACTTCAACTGATTCACCAGTCACCAACTGATTTCAGCCACTAAACTCTGGAACACTCTTCCTCTGTCCCTCCACCTTGCCACTTCCTTCTCCAATCATAATAATAATAATAATCCTTGCATTTGATATAGCGGCTTTTCACATCTTCTAGACGTCCCAAATTGCGTCACAGAATATACTGTAAAGTGAATTGACTGTATATTTGTGGGCAAAACGCGGCAGCCAATTGCGCACAGCAGCGTCCCCCCCAAACAGTCGTGGATTGAAAATGACCTATTTATTATTGTTTTTTTGGAGGGATTATTATTAGACATATATGTATATATATATATAATATAATAATTATATAGGTAAAGTTTAACCAAGGGTCTTAGAATCTCTGTTAATATATTTCTAAAACTATTAATATCTTTTGGAAGTACAGTAATACATTAATCTCAAGTGAAGTCAATAACATTTTGTTTTGAAAAACGCCACTTGTTTAAATCAGGATTTCAAGTAAACATACTTTTATGAAACCAGTTTCCAATTATATTCATGATTTTACTTCACTTCAATTCAAAACCTTCCTCCTCAACCCTGCCTATAGTGACCTGCCCTTCCTCCCAGCTCAATGTTGTGCTCCGCCACTGCCAGGCATCCCTCCTCACCCTCCCCATCCATGTCCCTCCTCACCCTCCCATCAACTTCCCTCCTCACTCTCCTCATCCATGTCCCTTCTCAACCTCCTCATCCATGTCCCTCCTCACCTTCCTCATCCGTGTACCCTCCTCCAACCTCCCCATCCATGTCCCTCACGCTCCCCATCAAAACTAACGAGAGATCTGTGCTGTAGCTATGTGAGGTGGGAGTGATCCTCTCACATGTTCCCTGTTGTGCTGCAGCTGGTGCTGCCGTCCTTGTGTTCGTTGAGGTTAGATCCGTCTACGAGGAAGGCGGTAAATTCATCGGCCATCGGATCCTACCTGTCCAAGCTCTCCGTCCAGGTAAGCTCTCTCCGGGGGCTGTCCTCCTGAGCATTCTGCAGATACCTTTAAACTGTTCCCATGGCTGGCTGTGTGTTTAATGTCCTCCGTGTCGGCCTATCGGTTACTGTAGGTTTAATGGTCAAAAGGCCAAGTGATTTCCAGCCGATTGTTCGAGAATCCGGGATCTCCTGGCCCTGGCCTCCTCCTTGTCCCTCAAATCCACCATCGCTCCACCATCGACAGCTGTACCTTGAGCCACACCCGATGCTATGGAACTCCATCCCTCAATCCCTTCGCCTTTGCCCCACTAATTCCCCATTTTCAGGTGGCATCCGAAGAATTTCCTCTTTAACGTTCCCCTCCTCCCCCCCCCCCCCCCGGCTCGGCATCACACTGCCCAGCGTGGAGGGCGCTACATCAATGCCAAGTTGTCATCAGCTGTTGTAGCACCCGTATGGAGAGAAGGAAGTGAGTCAACGTTTCAGGTTAATGACATTTCGTCAGGGGTTGGAAGGGAGCAGTTTATAAGGGCAAACAGAGAAGTGGGGTGGGGGTGGGGGGATGGGGGGAAGAAAGATAAATTAATAAATGAGGTGGAGGAACAGGTGATGAGATCAGAGAATTATAATAATAACTAATCCTTGCATTTGATATAGCCGCTTTTCACATCTTATCGACGTCCCAAAGCACTTCACAGAATATCCTGTAAAGTGAATTGACTGTATATTTGTAGATGAATCGCGGCAGCCAATCACGCACAAGCAGTGTCCCACAAACAGTCGTGGATTGAAGACCAATTTTATTATTGTGGTTTTTTGGAGGGATTATTATTAGGCGTATGGAGTAGGAAACTTACCCAAGGTTTCTCCCTGACCTGCCTGGATTCGAACACAGGTTTCCCCAGCTTGGTCTCCCCACTTGCAAGACAAATGCTCTAACCACTGAGCCACAGGAGCTCCAGCACTATACAGCACTGAAGGAGGCCATTTGGCCCATCATATCTGTGCCGCTCTTAAAAAAGATCCGTCCAAATTAATCTCCCCTCTCTCTCCCTGTAGCCCTGCAAACTTGTTTTCCGCAAATATCTATCCACTTCATGTCTTGAAGTTGTTATTGAATCGGCTTCCACCACACTTTCAGCCAGTGCCTTCCGGCTCCAAACAACTCACTGTGTGATAACACATCTCCTCATCTCCCCTCGGGTTTTTTTTGGCAACTGTCTTAAATTCTATTAGAGTATAGAAAGAAACGATGTGTCTTGAGACCCAGACTATGTGTGAATGGTTATAGAAGAGGGTAATAGGGTGTAGGGGGAGATAAGTCTGAGAGAAGATGGGAACTGTGATTGAGGCCTGAAGTAGTTAAAATAAATGTTAAGGCCAGAGGCTATAACTAACATTGGCACCTCTGATTTCATCATCTTCTGCCTTCTACGCAATGGTTGACTTTGTCTTTCTTTCCCCATCCCCGTCTCTGTTTGGCCTTATAATTTGCTCCCATCCAACACCCCCCCTAACCCTGATGAAAGATCATCGAGCTGAAACATGAACCCCACTTTTCCTCTCTCTCGTAGATGCTGCCTGACCAGCTGAGTGTTTCCAGAACACTCCTGTTTCTATTACAGTGTGACAAACACACTCCAGTCCTAGCCAGGCTTCACTGGCTCCCTATCGCCAAACACATTGATTTCCAGATCCTCTCACTCATTTTCAAATTCCTTCATGCCCTGGCACCCCCCCAACCCCTCCTGCTCTTCAACCCACTACATGGTAGCAAAGAAGATTTACTAGGATGGTGCCAGGATTGAGGGACTTCAGCTATGAGGAGAGGCTAGATAGGCTAGGTTATTCTCTCTGGAGCAGAGAAGATTGAGGGAGACCTAATAGAGGTTTATAAGATCATGAGGGGTTTCGACAGGGCAAATAGAGAAAAACTATTTCCACTCGTGGGCGAATCTGTGACTCGTGGTCACAGATTTAAAATAGTTTCAAAGCGAAGTAGAGGGAGCTGTTTTCACTCAGCGAGTTGTTCGAATCTGGAATGCATTGCCTGAAAAGGTGGTGGAGGCTGATTCGATAACAACTTTTAAAAGGAATTAGATCTTTATTTAGGGAGAACAGGTCTATTAGGCTATGGGGAGCGGGCAGGGCAGTGGGATTGAATCGCTCTTTTCAAAGAGCCGGCACAGACTAGATGGGCCGAATGGCCTCCTTTGTGCCGTAAAATTCTATGAATCTATGAATCTATGCCGTCTCCACTCGACTGGCCCCAGCCTCCTGCATTTCCCTCTTGGCCACTGTTCCCGTACTTTCAGCCACTATTTCCCCGAAACTCTGGAACACACTTCCTCTATCCCTCTACCTTGCCCCCACTTCCTTCCCATCTTCAGTTTGTTCCTGAGGACCTTCCTCTTTGACTGTGACTGTGTCTACGCATCCCTCCCCACTCCCCCCCTCCCCCCTCACCCCCCAGCTCTGTGTCACGCCACGCCTCTGGGACGCTCCTCTGTGTGAGGGGTGAGGTGGGAGGGGAGGTGTGTCAACTGCAGGTTGTGGTGGTAATGTTACTGTGCTGTGTGTGTGTGTCAGGTTATCGTTATATCTGCATGAGGAACGAGAAGAACCAGCCACTGATGCTTCCCTCTGTCTTCGTGTACAATCGAGGTGAAGGATTACGTTCCGGACACTTTCGCAGGTATGGTAAAACAGCAACGAGTTGGCACACTCCGTATTAAGTGTGTGTGTGTGCGTGTGACAGTCATGAGTGTGTGAGTTGTGTGTGATTGATGTGAGTGTGTGATAGATGAGTGTCTGATAGTTGTAAGTGTATGATAGTCGTGAGTGTGAGATGGACCTCAGTGTGAGATGGACATGAATGTGCTGATAGAAGTGAGTGTGTGATAGACGTGAGTGTGTGATGGTCGTGCGTGATAGGTGCAAAGTGTGTGTCAGTCGCGCGTATGTGAAAGATACGAGTGTGTGACAGTTTTGTGTGTGTGAGTGTGTGACGGTTGCCAGTGTGTGAAATTTGCGAGTGAATGCAAGACAGTCTTCTGTCTTCTTTTCTGCTGATAGATGTGATCGAGGCCCTGTCTAACCCCATCCGCTATGTGAACCTGATGGAGCAGAGAGCCCAGCAATTGGCGGCTCCTCACTCTGGAGGACGAGGAGGACGAGAAGAAAGACGTAAGAGAGGCTTTCATCTCCTTCAGTCTCACACCTAACAACAACAACCACTAGCAAACATCCTGCCACCCCTAGCAACGATCCTGCCCACCCTAGCAACGATCGTGCCCACCTCTAGCAACCACCCCAATAAATAGCCTGACCAGCCTAACTCCAGGGCACTGCTGATCACACTACAGCCTAGCCTGTGCCACAGGATCAGCCCATCTGGCTTCCTACAGCAACCCTCCGCAGCCCCCCACCACCCCTCCCCACACAGCCCCCACCCCCCCTCCCCACACAGTTCCCCCCCTCCCCACACAGCCCCCCCCCCCTCCCCACACAGCTCCCCTCCCCACACAGCACCCTCCCCACACAGCACCCCCTCCCCACACAGCACCCCCTCCCCACACAGCACCCTCCCTCCCCACACAGCACCCCACCTCCCCACACAGCACCACCTCCCCACACAGCACCCCCTCCCCACACAGCACCCCACCTCCCCACACAGCACCCCTCCCCACACAGCACCCCACCTCCCCACACAGCACCCCACCTCCCACACCAGCACCCCACCTCCCCACACAGCTCCCCCCTCCCCACACAGCACCCCCTCCCCACACAGCACCACCTCCCCACACAGCACCCCACCTCCCCACACAGCACCCCACCTCCCCCACACAGCACCCCACCTCCCCACACAGCACCCCACCTCCGCCCCACACAGCACCCCACCTCCCCACACAGCACCCCACCTCCCCACACAGCACCCCACCTCCCCACACAGCACCCCACCTCCCCACACAGCACCCCACCTCCCCACACAGCACCCCACCTCCCCCACACAGCACCCCTCCCCACACAGCTCCCCCTCACCCCACACAGCACCCCTCCCCACACAGCACGCCCCTCCCCACACAGCACCACCTCCCCACACAGCACCCCACCTCCCCACACAGCCCCCCTCCCCACACAGCCCCCCCTCCCCACACAGCACCCCACCTCCCCACACAGCACCCCACCTCCCCACACAGCACCCCGACCTCCCCACACAGCACCCCCTCCCCACACAGCACCCCCCTCCCCACACACAGCACCCCCCTCCCCACACAGCACCCCCCTCCCCACACAGCACCCCCCTCCCCACACAGCACCCACTCCCACACAGCACCCCCCTCCCCACACAGCCCCCCCCTCCCCACACAGCCCCCACTTCCTACAGGCCAGGCTCCTGTTAACCCTGCAAACCAAAGCCTTAACGGGGAGGGTGGTCCTAGCTGGATGAGCAGAGGGAAAGCTTGGCCAGATGGTGATATCAATGGCAACACTGTGTAGGTTTAGCTGGGTTAGACTCCCGGCAGTTACCCCCATCATACAATCTGGGGTCTCCCAAGCCCTGGCTCTTATTAACCTGTGCTACTAATAATAAAATTGGTCATTTCAATGCCACGACTGTTTGTGGGACAAAACTGCTGTGCGCAATTGGCTGCCGCGTTTCATCCATAAATATACAGCAACTCTCCCTACCCCTGTCCTGATCAGTCCCCCACCCCTGCTCTGGTCCGACCTGACTGTTCAGTGCCTTGGGACCCTCCCGATGTGAAAGGCACGATATAACTGTAATTTTGATTGATTGATGGTCGGTTGGTTGGTTGGTTGTTTGTTTGCTTGGTTGCTTGGTTGGTAGGTGGACGGACGGACGGACCGATTGATTGATTGATTGATTGATTGATTGGTTTAGCGCTGAATCCGGGGAAATTGCCGTGGAGCGAGTAATGAACCCAAACCAACCACAGCAGAGAACGGAGTGAGCCCAACACCTGCCCAGCCCCCCAAACCCGCTGGGCCAGCAGCCCAGCTCAGCCAGCCCCAGGTAAGTCACCATCGCTCACCTCATTTCTTCTTACAAACCGCAGACGCTCTCGCCCGTTTGAAAGTTGTAGCCACCGACAGATGGTACCATTCCCTGCGTTAGTTGCAAACCTTTACCTTTTGTCTCAGCCTCAGTGAAAAGCCCCCCCAGCAAGGCTGAAGATCTCATCCAAAGCGTCCTGTCCAGGTAAGCTCTGTGACACTGCTATTCCCCCACCCCACCCACTGGCTAACCCCCTACCCACCCAACACACTGCATCCCTTACCACACTGTATACCAGCACACTGCCTCCCCTAACCCACCACACCTGACCACCCCCCTCTATACACAAACTGCCCCCACCACATTAACCACCCCCTCCATACTGCCCACTCCCGCACACTATCTCAAACACACTCCCCCACCCCACCCACTGCCCCCCCAAACTGCCCTACCCCCCAAAAAAAAACAAGATTGCAACATCCCCAAAGGTCGTGCCCCTCTGTGACCTCCTCAACTGTACCTACCCAGTACTCCCTTCACTCAGCAGCACCGACCAGCTTCACATTAGGTTTGGAGATTTTTACGTACTTTTAAGGGATGGGTTTCCACGTGTGTCTAACCACCTCCA
>CM068744.1:95925990-95986415 GCA_035084275.1 Hydrolagus colliei | reverse complement strand
TAACAGAAACAAAATAACTTGGGAGTTGAGTGTACAAAAAATTACACATGGAAAACTCACATTAAAGGGTCAAACAATGGATCCAGATAGACAGTGGAGAGGAACCAACTATTTACTGTACTTGGAAAGGGGTGCGCCCCCTGCTGGAAGATGTGACACATTTCTTAATATAATGTCTTAATAGTAATAATCCTTGCATTGGAATACCAGTCTTCCAGCCTTACTACATTGTTGAGACTTCTCGATCTCATTCATTCATTCAGGGAATCAACACAATAGAATATTATGCGCTGGCTGAAAACCGTGAGACCTGTGTTCGAATCCAGGCAGGTCAGGGCGAAACCTTGGGCAAGTTTCCTTACTCCACACACACACACACACACACACACACACACACACACACACCTAATAATAGATATCAAATGCAAGGATTATTATTATTTATTGTTACGAAGGCTGATCACGGTGACGGGTTTCCACGTGTGTCAGGTACTGGGCTGGAAGGGGGAAATGGTGGGTTTATTTTTTTGTTGCAATTAACACAGAGTGACGTTGCTGTCGACAGGGTGGAGCCGGCGAGCCCAGAGCACCCGATGTCAGCCGCTGAGCAGGAGCTTGCTGCGCTCGACAGTGAAATAACCCAGAAGTTGGCAGAGCTAAAAGAACAACAACAGAAGCAGCTGCTGAGTGTGAGGCAGGAGCAGTATTACAGTGAGAAATACCAGAAACGCGAACACGTTAAACAGGTGGGCAGATGGCAGCTCTCTCACCCCCCCCCCCCCACCCCCCCCACACACACATACAGCCATCCACCCCACCGCTGGGCAGTCAAGGAATTGGAACCGAGCTGAGAGCTAGGATCAGGAGGGGTGGAGAGGGAAGGGGTGGAATGGTAGCCGAAGAGGACGGTCGTTGAGATGCACCTTGAAGGAAGCGAGGGAGGGAGGGAGGGAGGGAGGGAGGGAGGGAGGGAGGGAGGGAGGGAGGGAGGGAGGGAGGGAGGGAGGGAGGGAGGGAGGGAGGGAGGGAGGGAGGGAGGGAGGGAGGGAGGGAGGGAGGGAGGGAGCGAGGCGAAGGGACTGTGAGAATGGAGCTCCTGACCAACTCTCAACGCTAGCCATCTCTCGGGCCCGCACTGGATTTGGGAACATTCGTCTTACAAAATGCGCTCACTACACTTTCAAGTGAGTCCTGTGAAACTCTTTGAGACTTTGAAAGGCACTGCATCAGATGCGACGATATACAAACAATCTATCTAACTTTACAATAACGTTGTGATCTATTTCACGATATAATTTAATATACAGTAATTTCCTGATAACTCAACCCTGCCTTAATTTGTCAGAACCTCTTAAGTCCTGTGGAGTCCTGCAGCTACAACAACAACAACAACAAAATGAGACTTATACAGTGCCTGTCATGTCAGGAGGACGTTCCAAGGCGCTGGGACAAAGCTCAGTGATTAGGACACTCGCCACACAAGCGAGCAGCCCTGGATTTGATTCCCGGGCAGGGTGAAATGACAAGTTTCCACATTCCACAAGCCTTTGTTTATCTAGCAGTGGAAACCTGGTTGTTAATTAATTGACGGATAGCTTTTCCAGGAGTAATAATTCCTTCAAAACAATTTTTATAAATAAATAAATGATAATTTGGCTGCCACGTTTCTGTCCACACAATATATCTTCAATTCACTTGACAGTATATGCCGGGAAGCTCTTTGAGTCTTGAAGCCGTGCTATCAAATGCAAGGTTTATTATTATTATTATGGGGTGGATAGACTTACAGAGTCCGGATGCGGGAGAGAAAATGAGCGACACAGTTCTGGATGCTCTTGAAGGGTTTGAATAGGGAGGTGTGACGTTTAATGGATGAGGAAGTTCACGTTTAATGAACATGTAGCTGACATGTTCTCTACTCTCTGTAGCTTGTACAGAAGCTGACAGAGGTCTGTGAGGAATGCCAGGCCAACCAGCTGAAGAAACTCAAAGAGCTGTGTGAAAAGTAAGAGCATTTTTAACAAGAGCGCGTCAGTGTAACTGTCCCCGGTTAATACAGTGAGGATTCATTTTGCGATTCTGAGATGGCCTCGGATATACAATGAGCATTAATGCTGTGACAACCTAAGACATACAGTGAGCATTAATGCTGTGAGTTGAGGTGGCCTCAGCGAGTATTGATAGTGTGAGATGGCTTCAGGTATACAGTGAGTATTAATGCTGTGAGAGCCTCGGGTATACAGTGAGTATTAATGCTGTGAGAGCCTCGGGTATACAGTGATTATTAATGCGGTGATTTAAGTCAGCCTCAGATCAACTACTTGTTTTCAATTTCAGGGAAAAGAAAGAGTTGAAAAAGAAGATGGATAGAAAGCGTCAGGAAAAGATCACTGAGGCCAAATCCAAAGATAAAAATCAAATGGAAGAGTGAGTACTTTGATCTTGGTGACAAGGAGACTCTCCGTCAATGGGAAATGTCACCACACACTGTACATAACCTCCAAAACCCACAACGAAGGAGTGGAGTCATGTAGCTTGTTGGATCAGAGCGCTCGCCTCGCAAGCGAGAGCACCTGGGTTTGATTCTGGGGGCAAGGCGAAATGTTGGGCAAGTTTCCTTACTCCACGCACCTCTATTCAGTGCCTTGGGAAGTCCTCCCGATGTGAAAAGCGTTCTATTAATGTAATTTTGTATTTACCTAGCATTAAGTAAATGGTGAGGGAGGGAGGGAGGGAGGGAGGGAGGGAGGGAGGGAGGGAGGGAGGGAGGGAGGGAGGGAGGGAGGGAGGGAGGGAGGGAGGGAGGGAGGGAGGGAGGGAGGGAGGGAGGGAGGGAGGGAGGGAGGGAGGGAGGGAGGGAGGGAGGGAGGGAGGGAGGGAGCGAGCGAGGGAGCGAGCGAGCGAGCGAGCGAGCGAGCTTCTGGCTGGCTCTCTATGTGTACATGTTCCCCGACCCATCCGGCCCACCATCAGCAGACGAGCTTTCAGCCACTCTGCTCCCGATCTTTGGAATTCCATCTGACAGTGCCTCCATCTCGACCCCTCCCTGGCCTCGTCCAAGTCCCTTGGACCTCCGCGTTCAGCAGCTTGGGACGTCCTCCCGACGTGAAAGGCTCTCTGTAAATATCATTTTATTGTTGTTGTTTTTGATCACGGTGATGGGTGTGTGTGTGTGTGTGGGTGTGTGTGTGTGGGATGCCAAACAGCTGGATTGAAGAATAACAAATTTGTGTTTCTCACAGAGAGAAGACAGAAATAATCCGCTCGTACATACACGAGGTGGTGCAGTCTATAAAGAGGGTGAGTGTTCAATAGTGTCAGCCTGACCTCTGGGTTCATGATGTTGTGGATGTTTCATAAATTGAGCTCTTGTCAGTGTTAGAGAGGCTCGACCGCAGCGTCTCAGCGAGATTGAAGCTTAAATAAGTAGTTGGAAGGAAAAGGAAATTCTTTGTGAAGCAGGCAGGTTATACAGAAGAAAGTTTATGAAGGTATGCTACAATATAAACTTACAGTATACCCTACGGTAGGGTCCGTCGATATGGAAATTTTCCGATTTAGATATATCGATGGGCTCATATCGAGATATATCGATATTTTGGGTTTTTTCGTACTGCGCATGTGCGCATCGCGAGATGCACACGCAATCGGGGTGCGCGCACATTCGGGGCCTATCTCCTCAGGAGGTAAATATCTCTCTCTCTCTGTGTCTCTCACATTCACTCTCTCCATCTCTGTGTTTTTCTGTCTGTGTCTCTGTGTCTCTCTCCTCTCTTACATCGCCCCATCTTTATCACATCCACCCCGTCTCCCCCCACCCGTCTGTCCCCCCCCCCACCGTCTGTCTCTCCCCCCCACCCCCCCCCCCTCGCCTCCGTCCCTCACTCCCCCCATCCCCCACGCCGCCGTCCCTCTCTCCCCTCCCCCCACCCCCCCGCCACCTCTCTCCCCCCCCCCCACCCCTTGCATACCTGTATATTGTATTCGAGGACTATGAATACAATATGGCGGCTTGCACCTCGGTCTGTGCATTGTGTATAAAGATGAGCATTCTGGGTCTTGTAGTTCAGTGTGCGCACATTCCGATTTTTTCGATATATCGTCTTTTTCGATATATCGATATTTTGAAAATGCCTATATCGGCGTATCGATATAGAAATTATATCGGATATAACCGATATATCGATATATCGCCAGACCCTACCCAACGGTATAACCCAGGTTAATGCTACAGTATAACCCAGGTTATTTTAAAGACATTAAGTCTCTTTGATTCACCTCTGTTGCTGGTGCCTTGACCAAAGTTTTATTGCTTGGCTCCTCTAAGGTCCTTTTCAAGACATATTTTGTTGATGGCGCTTTTGATCGTATTTCCCCTCCTACTACCGCTCGGGTATCTCTCTTTGATGTCCTCTCCTGCAGTGATGGATGCTGCGTTAATCCATTGTATCTCTCTTCTCCCGTGTTGTTCCCGCAGTTGGAGGACGCTCAATGCAAGAGACAAGAGAAACTGGTGGACAAGCACAATGAAGTTCGTCAGCAAATCGTGGATGAGAAGCCAAAGGTACCGATGAGGAGCTTTGTCTGGTTACCACAGGCTGGTAATGAGCCCTAAACAGGACCACCATTTGGCCCATTCCATCCCGCAAACCCTCTGCCTTGCCCCCTCGCTAGCCTCCTTCAAATCCCACCTCAAGACCCTCCTCTTTGAGGGTCCCATCGGTTTCCCGACCCCAGCTCGGGTCTGAAACACTGACCTGTCGAGCGCCTTGGGATGTCCCCCAACATGAAAGGCACCATACACATGTAATTTTATTGTTGTTGTTATTCTGTGACTGTTTCCCCCCACTCCCTCCCCCCAACCACATCCCAGAAACCATCCAATCTATCCCCCTATCTGCCTTACTCTCTCCCCCTTATTTCCTTATTCTCTTCCTCCGCAAAGCCTGTTCAATTCACTCTTACACATTGCTGGACTCCGCCACTGCCTCACCCCCCCCCATGCTGCCGAAACACTCGTCCACGCATTCATCACATCAAGGCTCTACAAAGCCCATGCTTGGAGACTATGGGAACTCTCTCCTCGTCGGCCTTCCCAGCTCCTCCCTCACAAGCTGCAGATCATCCAGAACTCTGCAGCTCGTGTCCTCTCTCTCCCACACCAGGCTCCGCGACCACGTCACTCCCACCCTCGCCCGTCTCCACTGGCTCTCCATTCCCCAGAGAATCAAATTCAAGATCCTCATCCTCACCTTTAAGGCCATTCATGGCCTTGCCGCCGCCTATCTCTCTGACCTGCTGTCTCCCTATCAGCCTGCCCACCCCCCATTCAGCGGGCTCTGGCCTGTTCCATGTCCCCCACAATCCCTTTGCCTCGCTTCCTCCATCTCCGCCTTCAAGACCTTCCTCTTCGATTCTGCCTAGCTCTCCCCCCTTTCCTACTCTCTTTCCCCCTTTCCCCCTGCCTCTACCCTTCCCCAACCCTGACCCTTATCATCCCCCCTCCAGCCCCATTCCCTCCGCTCGGGTCCTGACCTAACTATTCAGCGATTTGGAAACGTCCTCCTGACTTGAAAGGTGCTCTATAAATGTAATTTTGTTGTTATTGCTAGAATAATAGTGATTTGATCATGAAGCTACAGAGAAACTATTTCCTCTGGTGGGGAATCCAGAACAAGTTGGGGGCATCATCTTCACATTAGAGCCAGGCCATTTAGGAGTGACATCAGGAGGTAGTTTTTCACCCCAAAAGCCAGTGGAAATCTGGAACTTTCTCCCCCCCAAAAGGCTGTGGATGCTGCATCCATTCACGTTTTCAAGACTGAGGCGGATAGATATTTGTTAGGTCAGCGTATCAAGGGATATAGAGCAAGGGGGCGGGTAATTAGAGTTGAGGTACAGATCATCCTATAGAGTGTCAGAACAGGCTCAAAGGACTGAATGGCCTTCTCTTATTTCTACTTATCTATGGTCCCTGCACTATGGGTTAAAACCAGAGGTGGACATGCAGAAGGTTTGATAGGTGGAGGAGTGAGTGTCATGCACATTGCTTTTAACACAAGGTGATCGCTCAGACTGTAGATGTCACAACTTTAATAAAACTTCAGCTAGTTGTTATTCATGGTAGAGAGACAGAGAGATAGACTGTCACAAGCTCCAAGATATCCCTTGAGACAGACGGGGCAGGTACGTCAACTAGTGCAGTAAAGGCCAGCCAAGGACCATCTGTACTCCCGATACTTCACACAACCAATATCTTAGTCTATGTAAATACATGTGGTTCAGATTGTGAAGTGCTTTGAGATGTCCTCCCGACATAAAATGCCTTACAGTATTTATAAATATAGATTGTTTTATAAATTGCATGGTACTTATACCACTGTCAGGCCCGGGAGAAATTACAGGCCTTATCTATCTTCAATAATAATAAATCATATTTAATAAAATGAATAATAATAATGTAATAATATGGATCAGGAAAGGCTCCAACAAAGGCTGCGTGATCAGAGGTGAAGAGACATTAAACAGAGGTCCCCATCTGCCTGTTCAGGTGAACATTAAACCATCCTTTGGCACTAATTGGAAAGGAGAAGTGGGTTTCTCTCTCCTGGAGTGAGTCCTGGCCAACAATCCCCCCAGATACAATCAGTCATTCACTTCACAGCTGTTTGTGGCTCATTTCCGTGTGCAAATTGGCCGCTGCGTCAGTTCTCAAAAATACATACCCATTGCTGCACTGTACAGGGAATCCTGTGAAACGTTTTGAAATGTCTCATCGTAATGTAAGGTTTATTACTAAATGGCAGATGTGTGTGTTATGGCTTGGTAGGCCGGGGCACGGACTCCCATTTTAACAACCACAGAAAATATTGCCACAGATGTGTTGATCAACGTGAGTGTTTTCCCACTGGTGCCGTTCTTTATGTGAAGGCAGAGTTTGGTGGTGAGCCTTTGTCCTCGTATGGAGATTGATTTCTGATTTCCACATTCAGACAACAACAACAACAACAACCATAAGTTAAATATTTTATAGCGCCTTCAACCTCTCTGCCCCCACCCTCTGGAACTCCATCCCACAAACACTTCGCCTCGCTCCCTCCCCTTGCCTCCTTCAAGGCACATCTCAAAGACCCTTCTCTTCGACCCCAACCTCTGGTCACCCTCCTACCCCTACCCTCCCTGCTCTCCTATCCCTTGTGATCCCACCCACAGCTCGATTCCAAAAATCCCTGACTGTTCAGCACTTTGGAACATCCTCCTGAAGTGAAAGGCGCTGTGTAAATGCAGTTTGCTGTTGTTGTCATGATTTGTCACTGTGTGGAGGACTCTTGTGTCAATAGTCAAATTGTTATTGTTGTTGTTGTTGTTGTAATCCTTGAATTTGATGCCTTTCCTGCCTGGGAGGATCTCACAAACTACATGTATCGTTTAAGAAAAGTCTTTATGCTTTGGAACTGCTATGGGAGTGAAAGGGATTTTATTGAGACAGGAATCGTGTAGTCAGCTGGCAGTCAGCTGGGTTGTACAAACAATGAAGGAATCAGTTTTCACACACCGAGCCAAACCTCACAACACTCAGACCCGAAGTGATCTGTTCTCTCGCCCGGTGAAATAAATATTTCACGCATGTTACTGCTTTTACTAGCGTACCAATGATCTTCAAATCTATCGTTATTATATCACAGTAAAGCTCTTGATTCTCGCATGGATGCACTATTTTAGGGATTGCGTGAGGGACACTATATAAATGGAAGCTGTTGTTACTGGACACAGTCCAATGATCTCCCATTCCCAGGTCCATCTCCTTCGCTCCCTCCTCTTTCAAGGCCCCTCTTTTAAACCTTTAACTACACTTTGGGTTATCCTTCCCCCCTCCCTACACACTTGGCTCCTATTGTATAATAATCCTTGCATTTTGAGACATCCCAAAGCACTTCACAGAATATACTGTAACGTGAATCGACTGTATATTTTGTGGGCGAAACGTGGCAGCCAATTGCGCACAGCATTGTCCCACAAACAGTTGTGGATCGAGTGACCCAATTTTTTTAAAGTGATTATTACACCCAGAAAAACGATCCACCGATCGACTAACTGGGTTCCCATTTACCGCTAGGTGAACAGAGATATGTAGAGTACGGAAACTTTTCGCCCAACCTTTCGCTCTATCCACGAATCTAACCCAGGTCCCCTTGCTTGCGAGGCAAGTGCCTCTACAAGACTCCACATAATAAAATACTGTCGCACCGTACCGTAAAGTGCATTTAATAAAATAGTGAGAAAGCATAGCAGCAGTTTTTTAAACCGAGGTTGAAAATAGTGTTACCTAATAAACCTTGCATTCGATCCAGCACCTGAGCACCTTGCCAAGACATCTCAAAGCACTTTGTTCACTCTCTTTTAAGAATCTGAAAACTGTTAGAAAGCCAAACACTTAACATTATTAGTTGTGATAGTCAAGGCTGAAGTCAGTGAAATGTTGGTGCGTATGTACGTACAGCAGTAACTAGTTTTGCAAATACTGTATGTATTCGGACTTTGTAGCTAAAGATACAATGAAATGCATTGTACAGAAGGTCTGGCAACATTGGGGAGGTCTTAAATGTAGATAGAAGTGGTCGGAAACACTCAGCAGGTCAGGCAGCATCCATGGAGAGAAGATAGACGTTCCCCAGCACAACAGCAAGTAGTACCCTTGAGACTTGAAAGCGGTTCCCATTCTCTTCATTAACTTGACAAAGAACTTTACTTAACACATTAAGGTTTAAACGCTGGTTTAGGTGACTATATTTTGAACTTGGCTTTAATCGGTTTCCTATGCTTTAGCGCTTCCCAATAAAGTTTCTCCCTGGTTGAAACTCATAATAACGAGTTGTATTTTTATTACAGCCCACATATAAGGTAGCTAGAGTCCCAGAGCACTTTTTTTTTTTTAAAAAGGGGCTTTTAATCTCCACTCATGAAAACCCAACGAAAGTCACCATGAAATCTGTTTGCTAGAATGTGCTGGTGTGTCCACTGGTTGTTTTGATATTATTTAAAGGAATGTGCCGTGTTTCTTTCCGCCTTTCCACCTCCGCTGTGTCCGCTTTGCAGGGTTCTATAGAGTGAAATGTTGGGTGTGTTTATGAATTTCTGTGATGTTTTTGTGATAAATATGATTTCCGTTCTCCCCCATGTTGTTTTTTTTGCTGCAGTATTTGCAAGACGTTGAGGCAGAATACTCTGAGAAAAATATTGTTGACTAATAGTCCTACAGCTCCCTGTGTGTTACTTTCCCTGTAAGTACAGTCAAAAGCTAACTCTCGCTTGTGCGTCAATTTCAGTCATTTCCTCTACGTTGTATTATGATTAATTGCATTGGTTCATTACTAAGTTCTCAGAGCTATTGTGTCTGATCGCTCTCATGCACACTCACTCACTCACACTCACACTCAACAGTCCATTCAGAATGATTTGCTGGTGTCTCGACACGTTTGCAGTCCTTGATTTACGTTTCATTTCTGAATAACATAGCCTTTGTTGTGTTTTTGTTTTGGGGGGGGTGTTGGTTTGGGGAGAGTGGGTCTGACACCGAGTGCCTTGACACATGCGGGAAAAACCCATCATTGTGCTTATACAAGTCTCCAAACCGAGAGTTCCATGCATCCCAACCGACACATGGAATATACCAGAGATAGATTGTTGTTGGAACACAACAGCCTACAACAATCCTGGAGGGTTCGCTTCCTGCTTGGTTAATTCTGTAAGAGTATTCGGTGCAGGTTACACTAAGAATAATCCTTGCATTTGATATTTGATGCAGCGCCAAATCCAAGTAATTGAGACATCTCAAAGCGCTTCACAGAATTTTACTGTAAAGTGTATTTAAGTCTATGTCTTGTGGGGGAAACGTGGCAGCCAGTACTGTCCCACAAACAGTCGTGGATTGAGTGACCAAATTATTATTATTGATTTGGAAGGGATTATTACCCACAGAAAAACGATCCATCAATCGACTAACAACCGGGTTCCTATTTACCGCTTGGCAAATAGAGTGTGGAGTAAGGAAACTTGCCTGGGAACTGAACCCAGTTCCTCCCACTTGCAAGGTGACTGCTCTAACCACAAAGCTATAGGACTTTGTTCTACAGGTTATCTAGAGCCATGGCTTTGTGGGGGTGGGAGGAGGGTTAGGGTAACAGCTGAAGTCTAACCAGCTAAAACCACACAGCATTGCTATGGATATGGCCTTCAGTGACTGACACTGATCCACTAGGGTTGATGGACATCACATTTTCTCAAGCCAGCAAAAAAACGCAGCCTGAGATTAGAGGCATTTTGTTGTCTCGGCAACCAGTTTGTGCCTTGGCTCTGCAAAAGGGTTTGTTCACAAACGACTTGTGGTTATCTGTGAGGCAGGAGGCCGATAGATTCCATGTACAGTATAGTCAGCTTTCAATCAATGTGTGAGGTGGAGCTGGCCTGACTGAGGGCAGAACAAGAGGAGAAATGAAACACAAAACACGACAGTAGCTGGAAATCTGAAATAAACACAGAGTGGCACTCAACAACAACAACAACAACAACTTTGATTTATATAGCGCCCTCCATGCCAGACAGTGTCTCAGAGCGCTTCACAACAACAAATCCTGGGGGCGAGCCAGGGGCAGGGGCAGAAAGGTGACCAAAGGCGCGGTCGAAGAGAAAGGTTCTTCAGCTGTGACCTGAAGCTGGGAAGAGGGGGGCGAGGCGAAGAGAGTGAGGAAGCGAGTTCCAGAGCCTCGGGGCGTAGTGGCTGAAGGCACGGCCACCGAGGGTGGAGCGGAGGATTCAGGGGGACATGGAGGAGGCCAGACCAGGTGGAGCGAAGGCAATGGGAGCTGGTTTGAGGAGAGAGGAGATCAGAGAGGTAGGGGGGTGCAGAGGAGTGGAGGGATTTGAAAACAAGGGTGAGGATCTTGAAATCGATCCTCTCTGGGACAGGGAGCCAGTGAAGTCTGGCAAGGACTGGGGTAATGGGGGAGCGAAGTTTGGTGCGGGTGAGAACGCGGGCGGCAGAGTTTTGTATGAGTTGGATTTTATGGATTGTGGTGGAGGGGAGACCGGCGAGGAGGAGGCAGCATCTATGGAGAGAGGAAAGTGAGCTAACATTTTAGGTCAATGATCTTTTGTCAGTACTAGGGGATGTTGGAATGGAGCAGTTTAGAAGGAGAAACAGAAAAGGGGGCGACCTGAAACATTAACTCACTGTCCTCTCTCCATAGATACTGGCTGACCTGATAAGTGTTCCCAGCCACTTCTGTTTTTATTTCAGAACGGGAGGAGAGTTCCACAAAGGTTTGCCCTTGAACACAGGTTCTTAGATTATGGAGCTGTCTTAACTAAGGAGAAATTATTTGTGAGAATTTTATTTTCTCAGTTATAATAATACTACAGTACTTGCATTTGATATAGAGCCTGTTCACATCTCCAAGACAGCAATAACAACAACAAAATGACATTTGTAGAGCGCCTTTCACATCGGGAGGATGATCCCAAGGTACTGAACAGCCAGGGGTCAGGACCGGAGCATGGTGGGGTGGTGGGGTTAGGATGTGGGAGGACAGATAGGTTGGATGGTGGGTGAAGGCATTGGTCGAAAAGGAGGGTCTTGAGATTGGCCTTGAAGAAGGCAAGGGAGGGAGCAAGGCGAAGGGATTGTGGGATGGAGTTCCAATGCGTTGGGGGCAGAGAGGCTGACAGCCCAGCCACCGATGGTAGGGCGGGTCGTGCGCGCAACATGGAGCCTGGAGCCATCTGTACAGAGGAAATGCACAGGTTGATAGGGGGTCAGCAGATCAGAGAGGTAGGAGGGACCAAGGCCGTGGAGTTGCCTTGAAGGTGAGGACGAGGATCTTGAATTCGAACCTCTGGGGGATGGGGGAGCCAGTTGGAGCCCGGAGAGGGTGGGGGGGTTGGGATCGTGGAGCCTGGTGCTGGAGAGGACACGAGCTGTGGAGTTTTGGATAATCTGCAGCTTGTGGAGGGAAGAGTTGGGGTTAGACAAGGAGGGTGAAAAGACATCTCTTTTTAAGCGCTTCACAGAATATACTGTAAAGTGAATTGACTGTATTTTGTGGGCTCTCTGATCAAGACCTCAGCGGCTTGAGGGTAGGGAACCGAGTGAGGTGGAACAAAGTGAAAATTCTGTTAAGGAATTTGGTGAGAGTGGGAATTTGGTGCTTAGGGGGAACGAGGTACATAATTATAAAATATGTAACAGTTATATGATATAATACAGAACATGTCTGGGAATATGGCAGAGCAGCTGAGACAGTGTGTCTGGGAAGGCTCGATTACGGGAACTCTCTCCTCGTCGGCCTTCCCAGCTCCTCCCTTCATAGGCTGCAGATTATTCAAAACTCTGCAGCTCGTGTACTCTCCCGCACCAGGGCTCCGCGACCATATCACTCCCATCCTCGCCCGTCTCCACTGGCTCCCCATCTCCCAGAGGGTCCAATTCAAGATCCTCATCCTCAATTTCAAGGCTATTCATGGCCTCTTCACTCAGATGGTGGTGAATGTATGGAATTCTTTACCCCAAAAGGCTGTTGATGCTCAGTCCTTGAACATATTCAAAACTGAATTAGATTGATTTCTCATTTATAAAGGGATTAAGGGGTATGGGGATAAGGCAGGTAGCTGGAGCCTTCTGCCTTCCGACCGTGCCTTCTGCTCCCATCCTAACTCACCCCACTTTCTTACACTCCTTCCCCCTACCTTGACCCCCCCCCCACCCCCCCACCACCCACCTTACCTGCTCTGGTCCCGACCTGACTTGGGACGTCCTCCAGATGTGAAAGGCGCTCTATAAATGTAATTTTGTTGTTGTTCTGAGCTGGAGGAGAGACGGGTGTCACTGTACAGTATACAGGAGGCTGAGGTGTTCATGGATCGAACATTTCAGGAGGTGGTCACCTCCACAGCCACCGAAGATTCAGAAGGAGACTGACTGGGCGACCAACCGGTACAGTAGGAACAGGGGACGGGTCATGTAGAAATCCCCTCAGAACTGTGGCTCACAAACTGGTGCTGTGTACTGAATACCAGTGAGGGTGACAGTAACCCATCGAGACAACAGTCAACACAACATTTGGTTCAGAGTATTTATGGAAGGGGACGAGGAGTTATAGAGGAGATCTGGAAAACCAAATAAGAGGGGCAAAGAGATCACATTAGAAAAGATTAGTGGGTAACATAAAGGGGAACCCTAAGGTATTTTATATACCTATGAAGAATAAAAGGTTAGTGAAAGCTAGGGTGGGTCTAATTAGGGACCAAAGAGGAAATCTTCTTGTGGAGGCAGAGGGCTGATGTACTGAATGAGAATGAGAACAAAAGAAGAGAATGCAGCCAATGCCACAGTATCGGAGGAGAGGATTAGAGGAATTGGATCAGAGAAAATTAAACCGAGAGGAGGTACTAATACGCTTGTCTGTGCTGAAGGTAGATAAGTCATCTGGTCTGGACGGGATGTATCCTAGGTTACTGAGGGAAGTCAGGGTGGAAATAACGGAGGCTCTGGCCACAATCTTTCAATTCTCTGTGGACATTGGGGTGGTGGACTAGAGGATTGCAAATGTTACTCCCCTGTAGATAAAATGGGGCTGAAGCATAAACGTGAGAGCCTCAGGGGGAAGCTTCAATAATGGGGAAGCTTCCAGAGACAGTAATCCCAAATTAATTTTCACTTGGAAAACATGGGTTAATAAGGAACAGCCAACACAGATTTCTAACATGTGAATCGTGCATAACAAACCTAACAGAATTTTTTGATCAAGTAACGAAGAGGGTGGATGAAGCTATTTCAGTTGATATTTTTTATATGGATTTTCAAAATGCGTTTCATAAAGTGCCACATAAGAGACGTATTCGTAAGTCCAATGGTATTGAAAGGACAGTGTCAGCGTGGATTAGGGTCCGGCGATATATCGATATATCGGTTATACCCGATATAATTTCCATATCGATATGCCGATATAGACATTTAAAAAATGTGCGCGCATTCCGATTTTCGGAAAGCGCGCACACTGAACTACAAGACCCAGAATGCTCATCTCTATGCACAATGCACAGTCCGAGGTGCAAAGCCGCCATATTGTATTCATAGTCCTAGAATACAATATACAGGTATGCAAGCGGTGCGGGGAGAGAGACCGGGGGGGGTGGGGGGGGTAGGAAAAAGAGAGACCGGGGGGTGGGGAGAGAGAGAGAGACAGCGGTGGGGGGGGGCGGGAGAGAGAGAGACGGCGGGGAGGGGTGGGGAGGGAGAGAGAGATGGCAGGGGGAGGTGGGGGGGGGTGAGAGAGAGACGGCGGGTGGGGGGAGAGAGAGACGGCGGGGGGGGGGGGGGGGGGAGAGAGACGGCGGGGGGGGGGGTGGGGGTGGAGAGAGAGTCAGCGGGGGGGTGGGGGGGGAGAGAGAGACGGTGGGGGAGGGTGGGGGGGAGAGAGGTACATTGGGGGGGGGTGAGGGGGAGAGAGAGACGGCAGGGGGCGTGGGAGAGACGGGGGTGAGAGATGGGGGGATGTGATAATATACAGTTAGATAAATAGAAATGGGGGGGGTGGTGAGAGAGGAGAGAGACACAGACAGAAACACACAGAGATGGAGAGAGTGAGTGTGAGAGTCACAGAGAGAGAGATATATTTACCTCCTGAGGAGATAGGCTCCGAATGCGCGCACACTTCACGACGCTTGCGTGCATGCGCAGTACAAAAAATCCGAAAATATTGATATTTCGGTATATCTCGATATGAGCCCATTGATATATCTAAATCGGAAAATTTCCATATCGACAGACCCTAGCGTGGATACAGAACTGTCAGGGAGACAGAAAGCAGAGAGTGGTGATGAACGGTTGTTTTTCTGATTGGAGGGAAGTGTGCAGTGGTGTCCACCAGTGGTCAGTATTGGGGACACTATTCCTATTCCTCCGGCTCCTTCCCCTCTTTTGAACAGCTCACCCTCTCTCACTCCTCCCACAAATCTTTCAAAATCCTATTAGTTTATCGCCCCCCCAAACCCTCCCCCACTTTCATTTCAGATTTTTCTTCACTTTTAACTTCCCTTTGTGCCTCCTCTGATCGCCTTATTATTCTTGGCGATTTCAACCTCCATTTCACTACCTCCTGCCTCATTTCCTCTGAATTTTCCTCTTTACTTTCGTTTTTCAACTTCTCCCTTCATATTAACACTGCCACCCACACCCACGGCCATCCTCTCGATCTAGTGATCACCCGAGGCCTCAACGTCTCTGGCGTCACCATCACAGACAAGGCCATTTCAGACCATTTTTTCATTTCCTGCAACACCTCTATCCCTCCCCCCTCCACCTCCAAACCCACCACCATCTTCTACCGGCCCTGGAAGAAGATTCCCCCTCAAACTTTCACCTCTGCCCTAGAAACCTCCGATCTCTTCCCACAATGGCATTTTTTTTGTACCGACCCATCCTCCGCCTCCACCGCCCTCCACAACACCCTCTCCACTACCCTCGACACCCTGGCCCCCCTCACCTCCAAAACCGTCTCCCATTCCCGATCATCACCGTGGTACACAACTCACCTCCGTTCCCTCAAAAGCCAAGTGAGAGCAGTTGAACGCACCTGGCTCAAATCTGGCCTCACGGTCCACCGCCAAATCTGGCTGGACCGCATCAAATTTTACCGCTCCGCCCTAGCCACCGCCAAATCAGCCTTCTACTCCAGGATAATCCTGGAAGCGAAGGACAACCACCGCCTCCTCTTCGCCACCACCAACCCCTACTCACCCCCCATTTCACACTTTCAACCCCACCACCCCGCTTTCAGTCACAAAAACAATTACCTCCATGAAACCCACCACGTGCTCATTGGACCCCATCCCCACCCCCCTCCTCCACACCCAGCTCCATTTGTTAGCCCCGCTCATTTCTGACACCATTAACCTTTCCCTCTCCTCAGGCACCGTCCCTACCTCCCTTAAAACAGCCACCATCACCCCTATCCTGAAGAAACCCTCCCTTGATGCGTCGCAACCATCAAGTTATCGACCCATCTCCAACCTCCCGTTTCTATCCAAGGTCCTTGAAAGAGTTGTTGCCTCCCAGCTCCACTCTTTCCTTTCAACTCACTCACTTTTTGAACCCCTCCAATCAGGTTTCCGCCCTATCCACAGCACAGAAACTGCCCTGGTTAAGGTCACAAATGACATCCTAACCGCCTGTGACCAGGGCTCCCTCTGCCTCCTCGTCCTCCTTGACCTGTCTGCTGCGTTCGACACAGTCGATCACACCATCCTCCTTCAACGTCTTTCCTCCCACCTCAACCTTCAAGGCACAGTCCTTGACTGGTTCCATTCTTATTTGACCCACCGTTTACATTTTGTTTCTTCCAACGGTTTTTCTTCAAACCCCCGCACAGTTTCTCACGGCATTCCTCAGGGCTCTGTTTTAGGCCCCCTCCTTTTCACGCTTTACACGCTCCCTCTGGGCGACATCATCCGCAAACATGGGGTAAATTTCCACATGTATGCGGACGACACCCAGTTGTACCTTTCTGCCTCATCCCTCAACCCCCAGACCATCGATGTTCTGACAGCATGTCTGTCCGACATCGAGTCGTGGACGAGGGACAACTTTTTGCAATTGAACGTGAATAAGACCGAGGCCCTCCTGATTGGCTCAAGCCAGCGCCTCCGCACATCGGGCGCTGCCAGCCTCAATATCCAAGGCTGCACTCTCCACCTCACAAAGCCAATCAGGAACCTCGACATCATGTTCGATCAAAAACTTTCCTTCCTCCCCCACATCCGCGCCTTGACCGGCACCGCTTATTTCCACCTGCGCAACATTGCCAGGCTCCGCAACTATCTTACCCCCCGCGCTGCCGAAACACTCGTGCACGCATACATCACCTCACGGCTGGACTACGGAAACTCTCTCCTCGTCGGCCTCCCCAGTTCCTCCATTCACAGGCTGCAGGCCATCCAAAACTCTACAGCCCGTGTACCGCACCCGCCTCCGCGACCACATAACCCCCACCCTCGCCCGTCTCCACTGGCTCCCCATCCTCCAGAGGATCGAGTTCAAGATCATCGTCCTCACCTACAAGGCCTTACACGGCCTTGCCCCGCCCTATTTAACCGATTACTCTCCCCCTACACGCCCACCCGGACCCTCCGTTCAACAGGAGGGTCCTCCTGCTCCAAGCCCCCCGCTCGAACCGCCCCACCATCGGAGGCCGCGCCTTCAGTTTCTCCGCTCCCACCCTATGGAATGCCATCCCTCAATCCCTCCGTTTCGTTTCTTCCCTTTCCTCTTTCAAGGCCGGTTTGAAGACTTTCCTCTTCGACCGTGCCTTTTGTTTCACCCCGAACTCTTTTACCTCCCCTTCGTGTTTCACCCCTTCCCAAACACTCCTCTCTCAGCTCGGGTCACACGCCTCCTGCGCAGCGCCTTGGGATGTCCTCCCGACGTGAAAGGCGCTCTATAAATGTAATTTGTTGTTGTTGTTGTTATTTGTTGACACGGCTGTTTTGGGGTCTATATAAATGACTTGGGTACAGAGAGTACAATTTCCAAGTTTACAAATGTACAAAGCTGGGAAAAGTAGTAAACAGTGAGTTGTGATAGTAGCAGACTACAAGAGGATGGAGACAGACTGTAAAATAGATACACATACGGCAGATTAAGTTTAATATGGATTAATGCGAAGTGATGCATTTTGGAAGGAAGAATGAGGAGAGGCAGTATAAACTGGATGGTAGAATCTGTTTGAGATTCTCTGTATAGGTCTCATACTCTCTGTATGAGACCTGGGGATTTCATATAAATAAATTTTTGAAAGTGTTCAGTATCCACAGGTGGATAAAGCTGTGGGAAAGCTTTTGGGATACTAGGCTTTGTAAATGGGATCATAGAATATAAAAGTTGGGAAGTTATGGTGAACCTTTATAAAACACTGGTTAGGCCTCAGTTGGACTATTGTGTTCAGTTCTGGGCACCACACTTTAGGAAGGATGTCAAAGCATTGGAGAGGGTGCGAAGGAGATTTACCAGGATGTTACCAGGAATGAGGGACTTCAATGATCAGGAGAGGCTAGTGAGATGCTGGGATTATTCTCCTCAGAGCAGAGAAGGTTAAGAGGAGATTTAATAGAAGTTTTTAAATTATCAGGGGATTGGATAGGATGAACAAGGAGAAACCAGATCCATTGGCGAGTGGTAACCCAAGGACACAAATTTAAAATAATTGTTTAAAAGAAACAGACGGGAGGTGAGGAGAAATTATTTTCACGCATTGAGTTGTTCGAACATCTGGAACGCATTGCCTAAAAGAGTGGTAGAAGCCAATTTGTTCACAACTTTTAAGAGAGAAATAGATAGTCATTTGAGGAGGACAGGTTTGCAGGACTGTGGGGAGAGCGTGGAGGGAGCGGGATTGATTTGGACAGATCTTTTCAAAGAGCCGGCACAAACTCGATGGGCCGAATGGCCTCTTTCTGTGCTGTGTAATTCTACAATGTAACACTTCATCACGTGTTCCAAATGCGACTCTTCCCACTCAGCTCCCGTTACTTCTATGATTCTATAAAACGTGGTAGCCACAGCAGTGGCCGAGAAACGGTCATGGATTGAGTTTCCATAACTTTTTTTGTTAAGAGATTATCACTTCCGGAGGAACCAAACCCAGGTCTGCCCAAGAATGAAACCCAGGTGGTTAGACCATTCACCACATAAGTGAGTGATCTGGGTTCAATTTCCGGACAGGGCGAAACATTGGGCAAGTTTCCTTACTCCTCACACCTCTGTTTACCGAACAATAAATAGGAACATGGTTGATATGTGCTTTTCCGGAGATAATAATTCCATCAAAAACAAATACTAAATTGGTCACTCAATCCATGACTGTCTGTGGGACACTACTGTGCGTAATTGACTGCCACATTTGCTCAACAATATACTTTACAATCAATTCACTTTACAGTATAGTCTGTGAAACACTTTGAGATGTCTCTCAAAGCCGTGATAAGACACTACTTCAAATGCAAGGATTATTATTATTATTATATAAGATAAGATAAAGTTGCTGCCCTCTGATTTGGAGGGTTAGAGACGGGGTTATGGGTGAGTGCAGATGGGGAAAACAGAAACCAAAGGAAAATAAAATACTCAAGGCTACCGTTTACAAGCGAGAGACCTAGGTTCAATTCCAGGCAAAGCGAAACCTTGGGCAAGTTTCCTCTTTCCCACGCCTGATAATAATCCCTCAAAAAAAACAATAATACATATATTGGCCATTTCAACCCACGACTATTTGTGAGACACTGCCGTGCGCAACTTTTCGCCCAGATATATACAGTCAATTCACTTTACAATATATTCTGGGAGATAGCGCTTTGAGACATCCTCCCCTCGTAAAAAACACTCTATAAATGTAATTTTCTTGTGGTTGTTTGCTGTCTAGAAGAAGTGAAAAGCGCTATATCAAATGCAAGGATAATTATTACTGTATTATCTTACAGGCCAGGGTAGGGTCCGGCGATATATCAGTTATATCCAATATAATTTTCATATCGATATGCTGATATCGGAATTTAAAATATATAGATATATCGAAAAATTCAATATGTAAAAAAAAATGATATATCCCCAAATCGATATATCATGTCCAGCGATATATTGATATATCGGTATATATCGGTATAATGCGGACTTTTTCAATTTACCTTGTCGATATCCAAATGCGCGCACACACCGGAATGCGCGCGCATGCGTAGGACAAAAAAAAACCACGGTATCGATATATCGGTATATATCGATATGGGCAAACCGATATATCGTTATCGGAAAATTTTGATATCGACGCACCCTAGGCCAGAGCAAGCCAGGGCTCAGATAAGAATTCAGCTGCCAAATCAGTAAAACCCACAAATAATCCTTGCATTCAATATAGCGCCTTATCACGTTTTCAAGACTTCTCAAAGCGCTTCGCAGAATATACTGTAAAAGTAAATTGACTGTATATTTAGTGGGCAAAATAATAATGTTGACAAATATATTTGTGCCATCCTTACATTTGACAGTGTCTTGGATGTTGGGGGAAGATCTCAAAGAGGCTCTTCAGGATACTGTAGAATATTTTTGGGGGTGAAACGCTGCAGCCAATTTGCACACAGCAATATCCCACAAACAGTGGCGTCAATGACTCCCAATCGCTTTTTCAGACTGTTTCACTGTGTGTGCTGAATGACAACAATTTGCATTTATATCTAGCGTCCTTCACACAGGGTGGTGTCACAGAGTGCTTGACAGTGGCGGAGGGGGGAGAGGGAGCGAGGAGGTGAAAGGGAAAGGTCTTCAATGGGGATTTGAAGGTGGGGAGGGAGGGGTCAAGGCGGAGTGATTGAGGGAGAGAGTTCCAGAATTTTGGGGGTGTAGTGGCTGAAAGGCACGGCTACCGATGGTGGAGCGGAGGGGAGGAGGCTGGAGCCAGGCTGTGGGGAGTGGGTGGGGTGAGTAAGCAGATCTGAGAGATAGGGAGATGCGAGGACATGACAGGATTTGAAAACGAGTGAGAGGATCTTGAGGATAGAAAGGTATAACCCAGTGAGTGTCGGTGCCAGATTCGCTCACGATAAGCATACCATGCGTGGACCCCAGTGAGTTTACAAGAGTTTTGCTGCGACTAAAAAAAAAACACAAAACGGTTAATGCTCATGTGAAAATGACACGTCCATTTCCAAGAGGCCAACGCCGCCTTGATTCAGGTGAGACGTGGAAACTGTCATGTGCCCTATTCAGATGAATACATTGTCTGAAAACAGAAGGGAGTCTCTCTCTCTCTCTCCCTCTCTCTCCCAGGGCCTGACCGACAATACCCCAGATAAAATGAGTCACTCATTTCACGACTCATTTCCGTGGGATGGACGTTGTTGTTTGCACGTAAACTGTTCACCATATTTTATCTGGAACACACACACACAGCCAGCCGCCCCGCTTTTCACACGGATAAACGTTGGGATGTCCTGAACCCTTGCTAGTCGCCTTGTATCAATCCCAGGAATCTTTATTTAGGGAGAACAGGTCTATTAGGCTATGGGGAGCGGGCAGGGCAGTGGGATTGAATCGCTCTTTTCAAAGAGCCGGCACAGACTAGATGGGCCGAATGGCCTCCTTTTGTGCCGTAAAATTCTATGAATCTATGAATCTATGAATGATTCTTGCCGTATCACAATTTTACCGCACGTGTGTCTCTCTCTCCACATCTACTTTGACCGCTCCTATCCCCCCCACCCTTTTTTTTGTGTGTGGCTTGTGTTCACAGCTGCAGAGTGAGCTGGATCAGGAATACCAGGACAAGTTCAGGAGGCTCCCGAAGGAAATCCAAGCGTTTGTACAGGACACCCTGACGGGGAAGTCCAGTGAAGAGACTGAGCAGTGTAACGCAGCCCTCGCCCTGCCTCCCGACAGCACCAAACCCAGCCACAAGCCGTGCTCAAAACAAGACCTTTCCCCGAGAGAAGCCAGATCAAGTGTTTGACGCTTCACTTTGAAATTCCACCGTGGATTCCGCCATCCTTCTTTATTCTGCTACGTTGGGCGGAGGGAGGGAGGGAGGGAGAGCGAAGAAGGGAGGAAAGGTGCTAAACACAGGCTGTGGGCAGGTAATGTGTGAGTGAGTGAGTGAGTGAGTGAGTGAGTGAGTGAGTGAGTGAGTGAGGGAGTGAGTGAGTGAGTGAGTGAGTGAGTGAGTGAGTGAGTGAGTGAGTGAGTGAGTGAGTGAGTGAGGGAGTGAGGGAGTGAGGGAGTGAGGGAGTGAGTGAGGGAGTGAGGGAGGGAACACTATGTGGAAGGATTGCGTGTGTGTGTAAGGGGGTTATGGATGTGCATGTACTGATGTGAACACTCACTGTAGGGATGTGTGTGTGAAGAGGGTGGGGTGGGTGGGGGGGTATGGATGTGCATGTTTGAACTCAGTGTAATCACTGTGTGAGTGTGTGTGTGTGGGTGGGTGAGTGAGGGGGTTAGAGATGTGCATGCTCTATACTGATGTCTGTAGTGAAACGTAATTGTGCAGGGCTGCAGTTGATTTCTCAAAGCTCAAAGAAAAGTGTGTGATGGTGGGGGAGTGCGATGGGGGTGGGGGCGAGGATTGAGATCTACTTAATAGAA
The DNA here is from genome assembly GCA_035084275.1 of Hydrolagus colliei. Classification (NCBI taxonomy): domain Eukaryota; kingdom Metazoa; phylum Chordata; class Chondrichthyes; order Chimaeriformes; family Chimaeridae; genus Hydrolagus; species Hydrolagus colliei. Next base: position 95,964,238 of record CM068744.1, on the reverse strand, counting down.
GCAGCGCGACAGCCAATTAATTAATGAATTAATCCATAAAACTGCATGTGCACTATCGGTGGTGTGAGACTTGCTGTGAGCAAGGTTTGCCTGTACACTTTTTAACATTGTATTGCTACTTCACGAATGCTGCTTACTCTGAATGAGAGGGGTCCTAACCTTTTTATATAGTTTTATTTTGTCCAGTTCTAAAGGGAAGCGAGTTCAGGGACGCCCTACCTGCATGATGGAAGGTCTTGTTAACACTGGAACCATTGAAATATAACCGTACTATTGTGGAGTTTGTGATGTGGTTGTAACTTTTGAAGTAACTTTGCAGGGTTTTTTTTCATTTTTTCAAAAAAAATGGAAGTATTTGACTCGTGTGTGTGCGTGCGTGTGCGTGTTGTGGACAAATTTCAGATTTATCGATGGCTTAGATAGAAGTTCTTTTTGTAAGAAACAAAAAAAAACACACACAAGTTTCCAGAGCAAAAATTCAGCCAATTCCTGAATCGCCACGGCTGCAATGCAACATCAGATGTTTTCCAGCTTTGGGGGAAAAAAAACATTTATCAGATTTTATTTTTTGGAGCGATATACAATAAACTGTTGTAAGTTTCTCAAAGAGAGAGAGAGAGAGCAAAACACTGTTCGCATCAAGTGTGTTAACGTGGGTTAGTGCGTACCTTGCCTTGTAAATCAATTTTAATCCAGAAAGCAAATTGAGAAGAGACCGATTGTGTATTGTTATGGACCAGCCTCCTCGGTCTCCCCGTGCCTGTGAAGTTAGCGAACGACCGGTCGATCACACGCTCTCAGCTTTTACAGCGGTGGTAAAGAGGGAAGGGGTAGCGGGTTCAATTTGATGCCACAAAAATATTTAAAGTCATCGCTTCGTTGTTCCGTCACTGTTCTTACAAATGCCTACAAAGAAAAAAATAGAGCCGCAAGCTTAAAAACACTGAGCTATTTCCGGCCAAGTGGATCAGCATTGCCCTGTCACAGTCTTGCCGTGAGATCATTGTCCGTGTGATTATTGTCTAAATGTTATACACAAACCTGTACTACAAACAACATCTTTATTTTTATATGGCGACAAACCAAGCTTGGGTTTTCTGTAAATGGAGCTTTTCGTTTGGTTCGGTTTGTTCTCAATTGTTAATTTTTATTTTTTAATTCAAATTTTTTTTTAGTTGCAGGTAGTTTTAAGTATTTGGGTCTGCTTTAGTGGCTCAGTGTTCTTCCTCTTCGTCTGTTTAACTTTTACTTGAATTCGATTTGATAAACCTAAACTCAATGAAGAGGGTATGTGTGCGGTGTGAGTCCTGTGCCTATCAGATCTGTTTGCCTTGTGTCTGTCCAAGTGTATTTGCAGTGTATTCGCTGTTGTGAACCTGCGTGTGTTTGTGACTATTGTGGACCTGTGTGTGTGTGTGTGTGAGTGACTATTGTGGACCTGTATGTATGTGACTATTGTGGACCTGCATGTGTGTGTGACTATTGTGGACCTGTGTGTGTGTATGTGACTATTTTGGACCTATGTGTGTGTGTGTGTGTGTGACTATTGTGGACCAGTGTGTGTGTGTATGTGACTATTGTGTGTGTGTGTGTGTGAGAGACTATTGTGGACCTGTGTGTGTGTGTGTGAGACTATTGTGGACCTGTGTGTGTGTGTGTGTGAGACTATTGTGGACCAGTGTGTGTGTGTATGTGACTATTGTGTGTGTGTGTGTGTGTGAGACTATTGTGGACCTGTGTGTGTGTGTGTGAGACTATTGTGGACCTGTGTGTGTGTGTGAGACTATTGCAGACCTGTGTGTGTGTGTGTGTGAGAGACTATTGTGGACCTGTGTGTGTGTGTGTGAGACTATTGTGGACCTGTGTGTGTGTGTGAGACTATTGCAGACCTGTGTGTGTGTGTGTGTGAGAGACTATTGTGGACCTGTGTGTGTGTGTGTGAGACTATTGTGGACCTGTGTGTGTGTGTGAGACTATTGCAGACCTGTGTGTGTGTGTGTGTGAGAGACTATTGTGGACCTGTGTGTGTGTGTGTGAGACTATTGTGGACCTGTGTGTGTGTGTGAGACTATTGTGGACCTGTGTGTGTGTGAGAGAGACTATTGTGGACCTGTGTGTGTGTGTGTGTGTGACTATTGTGGACCTGTGTGTGTGTGTGTGTGTGACTATTGTGGACCTGCATGTGTGAGTGTGTGTGTGACTGTTGTGGACCTGCATGTGTAAGTGTCTGACTATTGTGGACCTGTGTGTGTGTGTGTTTCTGGCGCTGTTCTGGTTCTGGTTCTGAACAAGGTTGCTTGCCCCCACTCTGTGGTGAGCTCCCCGAAACGCGAGGTGTGGAGCGGTTTAACAAATGCAGGTCATTGTCACACCAGGACAGACAGCAACACTGACATCATACATCAGAGACAACAACACCAACAACAACAACAACAACAAACCGAGTGAAAACATCGCCGCTTATCACAGTAACTGGACGGGCGGTGATGGGATTCTTAATGAATGGTGTGTGTGTGTGTGTGTGTTTTTTACTTTGACTTTATGGTTGGTTGGTTGGCTGTGAGACAACAAGATGTAACAAAGGGAAATTTCTTTCGCTCACGTAATAAAACAATGTACATAAAGACTTTAACAATGATGAATCGTCCCGAGCAATGCGTAATGGAATTTTGTATGAACTCTATGCAATTTTGTGGCATGATGTTTCTTCCACTGGTGAGTTTCTGTGCATTCATTACAGTTTCAAAGGTGAAATAAAACTTATTTGAACATGTGTCCGTGCCCTCCCAACACTCTCTCTGTGTGAAAATAATGTTAATACTCTGATAAGAATCTTGATACAGCACCTCTCATGTTAGGATAACATCTCAAAATGCTTCCAACATTTAACAATAATAACAATAAAATGTGTTGCGTGAAATGTAAAAACAAATGACATTTGTATACGAGTGGCTTTCACGTCAGGAGGATATTGTAAGCTGCTAATGCAATAGTTACAGACTGTAGTGTAGGAATGAGATGCCTCTATATAACCTGATATTAACAGTGACAATGCTATACGGTTTAACATTAACAGCGACATCTGTGTTTTTGTCTAATATTAACAGTGACACCTCTATATAGTCTGATATTAGCAGTGTCTATGAGTTATGAATTTACAGTTGTGCTGTGGAAAACATTAAGCGAACAAAGTTCTTGTTCAGGTGGATATTAAAGATCCCATTGCCCAATTTCTCCCAGTGTCCTGGCCAACAATCCCCCTCCGCACCCAAATAAAATCAGTCGTTCACTCCCAGGCTGTCTGTGGGGACGTTGCTGTGAGCAAAGCGGCTGCTGCTGCATTTTGCCCACAAAATACACAGTCACTACTACACTTTGTGCGTTGTATTCTGTGGAGGGCTTCGAGATGTCTCAACAACACGATAGGACAATATTATCAAGCGCAGGGATTATTATTATTACTGTATTATGATCGTGTTCTACAATGACAAACGTACCCATTTCCACCACCAGAGGGACATGGTTTGTGCAAACTTTAATGCAATCCCATGACCTACCACACTGCATGGAGTAGAACTGCCAACCTGTGATATTATCTGGGGTTTACTCAGCCAGGACACTGGGAGAGGGAGAGAAAGACAGAGAAACTCTCTTAGTAAACCCTTTCCCCCCCCCACCCCACCCCAGTAATTGTTTGTGGGACAATGCTGTTCAGTGCCTTGGGACGTCCTCCCAATGTGAAAAGCGCTCTAGAAATGTAATTTTGTTGTATGATTGTTGTACAGTAATTGGTTGCCACCAAAATATACAATCAATATACATTTTATAGTATATTCGATTAAACACTTTGAGACGACTCAACGAGGTGATAAGGCACCATACAAAATGCAAGGATTATTATTATTCAACCTAAATACATCTGGGTTTTTGCCAATTTGTGTTTGGGTTGGTGTTGTGGTATAGACTATATATGCAAGGAGTAAGGAAGGCTCCTCATCGCCAAACGCTCACTGTAAAGTGACCCCCATCTCCCCCATCCTCGCCCGACTCCATTGACTCCCCAAGAGAGATTTGAATAAAGAATACTTACAGATGTGTGGCAAGCGTCAGGACAAGAGGGCAATGGTTCAAGGTGAACAAAGGCTAAAGTTGGGCATTAGAAGCGTTTCTTTGCATAGTTTGCTTGGGTTAGAACTGTGGAAAAACTCTGAGGAGAACTGGCAGAAGGTTGACCATATCAATTTTGTCCTCTCCATCCACTCAGCAGGTTCTGGCCTACTCCACATCCCCCTCCCCCCACCCCCACCCCCATCATCGGTGGGAGGATCTTCAGCCTCTCTGCCCTCACCATTTGGAACAACAACAGTCTCTAACGACGTTCTAAACATCTGTGATCCTCAGAACTCTCTCTGCCTCCTTATCCTCCTTGACCTCTCTGCTGCCTTCGACACTGTCGAATCGAGGGATTCATTCCATCCCTCTACACTACCTCTTCTCCCAGCTTAATCTCCATTGACATGCCCTGGCCTGGTTCGACTCCTACCTTTCTCACCATCTCCACTTTATGGCTATCAACGGCTTCTCTTCCAGCCCCCACATTGTCACCTGTGGCGTTCCCCCAGGGCTCTGTCCTTTGCCCCCACCTACTTTTCAACATCTACATACTCCCCCTTGGAGACATTATCCGCAGACATGGGGTCAACTTCCACATGTATGCAGATCACACCCAACTCTACAATTCTGCCTCTTCCCTCGATTCCAGGACTACTGGTGTCTTGACAGACTGCCTGTCGGACATCAACTCCTGGATGAGAGCTAATTTTTGACAGTTGAATGTCAACAAGACCAAGGCTCTACTAATTGGCTCGCATCAGAGGCTTCAAGCCTCAGGTGCTGGTAGCATCAACTTCCATGGTTGCTCACTCAACCTCACCAAGCCAGTCAGGAACCTAGGTGTCTTGTTCGATCCTCAACTGTCTTTCCTGCCCCACGTCCAAGCCGTGACCCGCTCTGCCTTTCCCCATCTCCACAAAATTGCTCAACTCTGCCACTACCTCACCCCCAAAGCTGCTGAAACCCCGTGACCCCATCCTCGCCCGATTCCATTGGCTCCCCATCATCCAGAGGGTCCAATTCAAGATCCTGGTGTTCACATTTAAAGCCCGTTGCAACCTCGCCCCACCCTACATCTGTGACCTCCTAACCCCTTACCCACCTGCCCTTCCCTTCCGCTCAGCAGGCTCTGGCGAGGGTCCCCCAACCCACCCACCCCACCATTGGAGGGCGAGCCTTTAGCCACTCTGCTCCCAACCTCTGGAACTTCCCGCAGTCCCTCCACCTCGCCCCCTCCCTGGTCTCCTTCAAGTCCCGCCTCAAGACTATCTTCTTCGATGGTCCCATCCGTCACCCCAAATCCACCCGCTTTCCCTCCACCCTCTCCGACCCCAGCTCGGGTTTGACACGATGACTGTCCAGCGCTCGGGATGTCCTCCTGAAAGGCGCTGCTGTACAAGTGTAATTTTGTTGTTGTTTTACTTTATTTTGATTGATCAATTAATAACTGTTTGCGTACCTCGCTGTGTACAAAACTACACATCGACACGCCAGTGCTCCCTGCCTAACATACACAGTCAGTACAACTGACAGCAACTACCCAAGATGCCAATTGTGGAACATTTTGCTGATATTGCCGTTGTATCAAATGCAAAAATTATTATTATTGTTATCATTCGCATCAAAAGAGCAAAGCGCATTGCTATTGTTAATGAGGTGCAATTATCATGTTAAATCGGGATAGGATAATGTACGACTGAAGAGTGCCTCCGGGAACTGTGTTTACATGCGAGTCGTAATGTTGCCTGCCTCTGGATAATTATCAGCCTTTGACAGAGAACAAAGCAGATTTATATTCACTGTTATATTTATATTCCCTTTTCCGTTCAGGCAAATGTCTTATCGTGTAATCTGACCAAGGTATCTTTGTGGGGGGGTGGGTGGCGGGGGGGGGAATAACAGAGGCCAAAAGTTAGAATCTCGCATTATTATGGAAGTTATATACTCGAACAGAGTTGCAACCCGCACTTCCTTCCTGAGTTTACCCCACCCCCACCTTTCCCCCCCCTCTCCCCCCTTACCCTCTTTCCCCCCTTTCACCCCTAACCTCATTTCCATGACTGTTTGTGGGACACTGCTGTGCACAATTTGGCTGCCTACTTTCCTTCCCCCTGTCCAGGCCCCTCCCCACTTGCTCTGGTCCCTACGTCTTTCCCCCCCTTTCTTCCCTCTTTCCTTTTCCCTACCCTGACCCCTCCCCCCCCCTCCCCGCCCGCTCTCGTCGTTGCTGTATTCTGTGAAGCGCTTTAAGACGTCGATAAGATGTGGAAATAAATGTAAGGATTATTATTATTATAATAAATACTAATGATCCTTGCATTTGATATAGCGCTTTTCACATCTTTTCACGTCTCAAAGCGCTTCACAGAATATACTGTAAAGTGAATTGACTGTGTATTTGTGGGCGAAATGTGGCAGCCAATTGCGCACAGCAGCGTCTCCCACAAACAGTCGCGGATTGAAATGACCAATCTATTGTTGAGTTTTTGGAGGGGAGGGATTATTATTTGTGTGTGTGTGTGTGTGTGTGGAGTAAGGAAACTTGCCTAAGGTTTCGCCCTGATCTGCCTGGATTCGAAACACAGGTCTCACGCTTGTAAGGCGAATGCTCTAACCGCCGAATCACAGGACTAATTGGTCATTAATCTCATGGGTCTTCAGGCAATCTCACTGCAAATGTGCCTATAAAAAACAGTTATTACACTCCTCGACAATAATTGCCTGTACAGCGTTTGAGAAGTTTTACTGTCACATGCTGTCAAAATACAAATTTGTTCTCTTCCATAATTGGATTCGACTGCACAGAACTTGAGCAAGTGGCACGTGAAGTAATTGGTGAAAATTAAATACTCTCCGCTGTGCTAATCCCCCCGAGCTCCAAAGCCACTCGGGATTGATCTCAAGATCCTCTCACCCGTTTTCAATCTCCCACGCCCTTGCACCTCCCCACGTCTCTGACCTGCGCTTCCCACACTCCCACCAGCGGCTGCCTCCTGTTTGTCCCTTGTCCCCTCTACTTCACCATCAGTGGCTATGCCACAAACCTCTCTCTCTCTCTCTCGCTTTGTCTCTCTCAACCCTTCCACCTTAACTCCCTCCCTCCCTCCCCACCTTCAAATTCCACTTAAAATTCCTATGCCCTATGTGGAAGTGCTATATAAGTGCAAGTTGTTTCGCCCACAAATATACAGTCAGCTTTCCTGCTCTCCTTCCCCCTACCCCCGATCCCTCCCCTTACCATCTTTCCCCCCTTTTTCTCCTAGTCCCACTTCCATGACTGCTGTGCGCTATTTGGCTGTCGCGTTTTGCCCACAAATATACAGTCAATTTTCCTACTCTCCTTCATCCTGCCCCGACCCCTCCCCACCTGCTCTTGTCCCCACCTAACTGTACAGCGCCATGTCCTCTTGACATGAAAGGCACTATATATAAATGTAAGTTCTGATTGATTGGTTGTTGTTGTTGGAAATGAGATTGAAACAAACTCCCCAGTTTTTCGTTTACACACCAGCCATTTGGATTAGATTCAAGCCTGAAATTACTCGTGAAGATCCAATTATTTGACATATCGATATAGAGCTTTATCAAGTCTTCAAGTCGTCTTGACTTTGTTTATTTTGTGGAAGACATATGGCAGCCAATTGTCTTGCAAACAGTCAAGGACGGAGAGATTATTATTATTATTTGATTTGAAGGGATTTTTGGAAAAGCCAATCAACTAACAACTAAGTTCCTACTCACTGCTAGGTAAGCAGAGGCTTGTGGGGTAAGGAAACTTAGGAAAGGAAACTTAAGGAAATAAGGAAACTTATCAAACCCCAGGTCCTCTCACTTGCGAGGCGAGCGCTCTACCCACTAAGCTACAAAACTTCATATGTAAGTACTGTATACATGAGAATAGAAAAGACCCAGATTCAATAGACAAACAGAAATTAAAGGCTGTGCATTTAAACATCACAACAAAAATTTATTGAACAAAACACATGTCAGCATTTGATTTACAAAGTGAAACACCAGGATCAATCTAATCATGCTAAATAGTCCCAACAAAATACACAGCTCCTGTAAAAAGTACATTCTTTATCCAGAGAGGGGGAATCACTGTGTAAATACTTATCAAGTTTGTTTTGTATATATATATAGTCACAGTTCTTGCAAATCATGTTCATAGGTTCATAAAAACACAAATCAAACCATCAGAGAGGAGCCATTTGGGGGGGTGGGGGGATCTCTGGTGACTGGATTTTATTCCACGCGCGTGTGTGTGTGTGTGTGTGTGGGAGGATTGCTCAACTGCAAGGTGGGGAGGGGAATGGAGAGAGTGGCCAACACTATCCTCCCTTGAACAGTAGAACTGTACAACACAGAAGAAGGTCATTCGGCCCTTCCTGTCTTATTCTGGCTCTTTTAAAGAGCAAGCTTTTCTGTGCTCATTTATCTGCCTCAAGTTTACTTCCACATCTCTTGTCCACACACCTCCAGTACATTGATGGAAGAGACAAATGCCTGGATGAAAATAACAATATAATAACCCTCGCATTTGATATAGTGGCCTTATCACTCTTCGAGACGTCTCTTAAAGCGCTTCAGAGAATTAACTTTCAAGTGAATTTGGGCTGTATTTGTGGGCAGCCAAAACACGGCACACTTCAGCGTATGTCTCACAAACGGTCGTGGATTGAGTGACCAAATGATTCTTTTTAATGGATTATTACCATCAGAAAAGCAATCCATCTATCAACTAACAACCAGGCACTTTCTGGTAGGTAATTAAAGGCGTGTGGAGCAAGTAAACCTGCCCAACATTTCGCCTGGCCAGGTACTCTGGCTTGCGAGGCGAGCGGTCTAACCACTAAGCTACCACTCCTTAACAAGTGGAGGAATTTTCTGTGGGGTGTTGGGTGATTAAAGTGATTTTTCCTCATATCTACCACAGCCCCTTACAAAGCTGTTTAAAACACTCATTATACGGACTCGCAGGGGACGCCTAGTCCTTCATGCACTTGTCCCAGCTCTGTCTTTCACCCACTCTCCTCAAATCAGAGGAGAAAAATGGGGCAGAGAAGGCCAACATTTTTGGTCCATGTCTGAAGAGTAAGATTGAAGAACAGTGAAACACCATTTGTCACATTGCTTCATACAAGAATAATAATAATAATCCTTGCATTTGATATAATGGCCTCGTCACAGCTTTTCACTGCAAAGTGGAATTGACGGTTTACTGTATTTCGAGGGCAAAACGCGGCAACCGATTGCACACAGCAGCGTTCCCCCCCCACGGACAGTCGTGGATTTTGAGGGACCAATTTTCTGTTTGGAAGGAATTTTCGCAGTTCCGAGTCGCCACATCCCATTCCAGTGCAGCACACGCAACACCTTCAACAGTTTCTCCAGACCTCCCAAACGCATGAAATGCAAATGTAATTTTGTTGTTGTTTTGTTGTTGTTGTTATTACACTCCCCGTGTCCTCAAAATATCCGCTTCCCTGTCACCTTTCTGTTGGGCTTCGGAGGGTGGATAAGCTATAGTCTCTCATTTGATGTTGACAAAATTCGTTTGTGGATATTGTTGGTTAAATCCTGTCGCTCCCACCCCCCAGCTCCCCCACCTCACCCCCACGCACCTCCCCCCCCCCCACCCCCCACTCTCAGCGTGGTCAATCCTCACATCATTACAACCAACCAAATGGAGAGGGGAAGGGGTACACTCCTTACCCTCAATCCATACAAAACAATAAAGAAAAGCAGCCAGGCTGTCCAGTAGCCTAAATAGAGATTGCAAGTGTAAAACATTCATCATTCTGTCTGATCACGTCTTTTGACAGTCTTAAAGCGCTTCACAGATTGTGAATTGACTGTATGTTTTGTGCGCGAAACACAGCAGACACAACACACGGCGTGTGGAGTAAGGAAACATGCCTAACTTTCCACTCCGCCTGGGATTTGACCCCAGGTCCTCTCACTTGTGAAGCGAATACTCTTATCCACTAAGCTACAGGACTCCACATTCATTTTAAACTTATGTACACACCAGTGGGCCGATGGTAGATTGAGGGAGGGAGGGAATTGCTCCTGAGGATCCAACTGGTGTTGAACATGCTCTGAGGGGAGATTGGAGGCAGTGGGTGGGTGATGTTGGGGTGTGGGGGGGGTAATGGGGGTGACGTAGAGGAAACGGATGTACATTCAACCTCACGAAATATCTGAGAGTTACAGCTGTTGAGGGATCCCCTGATCGTTGTAGCCTAGAGAGAGAAAAAGAATCACATCATCAATTGTCTTGGGGGATTGGTGTGGTGGGTGGGAGTGGGGGGCGGAGGTGGGGGAGGGAAGGACGGAGGTTTCTTCCTTGTAATACGTAAGTATTTCACCAGTAGCGGCTCAAACAATTGGATTCATGCCCCCAAGATGGTGGCACATGCACTCATCGGCAATGGGGAGGAGGTAATAACTGTTAGTCCAATGTGGCAGCCAATCGCACACAGCAGCGTCCCACTAATAATAATAATAATAATAATCCTTGCGTTTGATATAGCGGCTTTTCACATCTTATCGACGTCCCAAATCGACTGTATATTTTGTGGGCGAAACGCAGCAGCCAATTGTGCACAGCAGCATTCCCCCCCCCCCCACAAACAGTCGTGGATTGAAAATGACCAATTTTTATTATTGTGTTTTTTGGGGGGCATGGATTATTATTAGTCATGTGTGTGTGTGTGTGCATGTGCATGTGCATGTGTGTAGAGTAAGGAATAAGGAAACTTGCCCAAGGTTTCGCCCTGATCTGCCTGGATTCGAAACACAGGTCTCTCGCTTGCGAGGCGAGCGCTCTAACCACTGAGTTAAGGGGGACTTTTATAACAACAACAACAACAACTTTGGTTTATAATGTCTCCTAGCCCTTGGCTCTGCTTCCCACAGTGTATATAAGGTTAGTATTGTTACCCACTTACTGGCGAGAATGACCATGTCCATGCCCCAGAATATGCTCATGATCCAGCCCACCATAACCACGGCAGTGAGGATCTGAATGAGAGCTGCAGCAATATTCAGCCAGAACACACAGCACACATTCCGGTCAGGCAGGTCTGTCTTGGCCCCACACAACACCATAAAGGCCGACACCAGGGTTCCTGAAACACAAGAGACGAGACAAGGTCCCATCAAGGCAGAAATCTGGCTGAATTTTACATACTATTTTTTAATATCAAAATTGGTCATTTTCAATCCCCTGCTGTGCACAATTGGCTGCTACATTTCGCCCACTAATATACAGTCAATTCACTTTACGGTATATTCTGTGAAACGCCTTTAGACACCTAGAAGACGTGAAAAAGCGTTGTATCAATTATATATTATATACTAGATACACAGTAAAAGTCTGTTTATTAGGCGCCCGATTAACCGTAACTTCTGTCTAACTGGCACCTCAAAAAAAGTCCACATTCGATTAACCGGAATTTATCTGGAAAAATGCATTGTTTTATTTTGGGGGGGTTTTCAGCCGAATATCCGGCACGTGCTTTAACCGGCATTGGCCAGGTCCCAAGGGTGCTGGATAAACGGGTTTTTACTGTATATATAATAAGTTAGAGCACTCTAGTAGTTAGAGCACTCGCCTCGCGAGAGAGAACCTGGGTTCAGTTCCTGGGCAGGACGAAATGTGTGGACTCTACACACCTCCATTTACTTAGCAGTAAAAAGGTACCCGTTTGTTGGCGGATCACTTTCCGGGGGTAATAATGACATTAATAAAAATAATCGTTTGGTCACTCAATCCACGAATGTTTATGGAAACTACTGTGCACAATTGGATGCCATGTTCCGCCCATAAAATATACATCAATCCACTTTACTGTATACTCCGTGAAACTCTTTGAGGCGTCTTGAAGACGCGATAAGGCGCTATATCAAATGCAAGGATTGTGAGCATTTTGAGATGTCATTCTAACATGAGAGGTGGTGTATCAACCACAAGATTATTATTCTCATCATCACAAAGAGACAGTTGAGAGACAGTCTGAGAGCACAGACACAGAGTTAAATTTTTATTTCATCTTTATAACTCTAATCAACGCACTGAAATTCACCAATGTGCAGCAAAATTTCATAATAATAATAATCCCTGCATTTGATTTAGTGCTTTTCATGTCTCAAAGTGCTTCACGGAATATACTGTACAGTGAATCGACTGAATGTTTGTGGGCAAAAGAAGGCATATAGGGCATAGAGTTCATATAAAAAATAAAATATACAGTATAAATAATAATCATTTGGTCACTCAATCCTAACTGTTTGGGGGACACTGCTGTGTGCAATTGCCCACCATGTTTCGCCCACAAAATATACGGTCAATTCGCTTTACTTTATCGTGTGAAACGCTTTGACACGTCTTGAAAGATGTGACGAGATGCGATATCAGCATTAATAATAGTCAATAATAATCCTTGCATTTGATATAACAGCTTTTCACGTCTTCTTTGAGACGGTATCTCAAAGCGCTTCACATATATGCTGTAAAGCGAATTGACTGTATATTTGTGGGCGAATTGCGACAGCCAATTGCGCACAGCAACGTCCCCCACAAACAGTCGTGGGTTGAAATGACCAATTTATGAATTTTTTTTATTTTTTAAGAACATAAGAATTAGGAGCAGGAGTAGACCATTCGGCCGTTCGAGCCTGCCCCACCATTCAATGAGATCATGGCTGATCTTCTCACCTAACTCTGATTACCTGCCCCATCCCCATATCCCCTAATCCCTCTATGTTTCAAAAATCTATCAGTCTCAGCGTTGAAAATGTTCAAGGACTGAGCATCTACAGCCTTCTGGGGTAGTGAATTCCATAAATTCAATACCCTCTAAGTGAGGGTAATCCTTTTGAGGGAGTATTATTATTATTATTATTAGCACTCACCCCATGCCCCCAGCTCAGAGTGAGACTTTGCAACTATTAAGCACTGTGAGACGCTATAGAATAATACGTTGTATTATTAATCTCATTGTCATAAATTTGGGGTTTGAACAACAACAATAACAACAAAATTATATTTGTAGACAGTCTTTCACACCAGGAGGACGTCCCAAAGTGCTGAACGGGCAGTAGTTTGGACACAAGCTGGAGGTAGGGACTGGGGGGTGTGGAGGACAGCAGGGGTGATGGGGAGAGGGAGGGTGAGGAGATTGATCGAAAGCAGGGTTAAAGAGTAGGGCCGTGGGAAAGGTTTTGAAGGAGGCTAGGGATGGAGTTTCAGAGGTGGGGCAGAATGGTTAAAGGCCCACCAGCCATTGGTGGGTCGGATGAGGAAGGCGGACGTGAAGCAGGCCAGAGCCTGCCGAGCGGAGTGGGGAAGCAGGTTAGTAGGGGGTTAGGAGGTCGCAGAGCTAAGGGGGAACGATGCTATGCAGGGCGTTGACATGAAAGGCACTATATAAGTGTAATTTTGTTGTTGTTGAAGGTGAATCCATAATCCACTGAACCAGAGAGGAGAGTGTCACTAATTTAGCCAAAATGACAAACGGAGACGTAAGATGTGTCTGATCTTTAGTCTCACACACACACACATAACACACAAACACACACAAAACGGACTCTCTAAAGTCACATTTCCTCCCAGATGAGAAGAGAGGCAAATATGAAATTTGCATATTACGTCAAGCTGGCCAGTGTTCTAGTGACTGGGAGTTTTCTTCTCGAACTGTCCTAATATGGGAAATTTCACATCTGCTGCTGCTACACCAGGAATTTCTCAAATAGCCAGAAAACGGGATTGAATTCTTTTGCCCAGACTTTGTTTAGGAAGCTGTTATTTTGACAGCAGTCAGTGTACAATATAACTGGCCGCTGTAAAGCAACATATGGAGCGGGGGAGTGGGTTGGAAAGGGGGGGGGGGAAGTTGGGGTTAGGCAGATCATGCTTTTCGAAAGGTTGAGGAAATAGCGCTAAATTTACCAACATCAACAACTTGCATTTATTTAGTGCCCTCCACCCTGGGCAGTGTTTCTGTAGCCAAACATGGGAGCCATTTTTGCCTAGTAGGTCCCAAACATAACCTTGAGGTGAGTGACGAATAGATTTGGATTGAACTGTTGACCAGGACACTGCCTTCTAGCTCTTTTCTAATAGCATCATGGACCTCTGCAGGACACTTTAAAATAAACGTGGAGTCCTGCAGCTTAAGTGGTTAGAGCACTCGGCTTGCACGTGAGAGGACCTGGGTTTGATTCCTTACTCCCAAGTTTCCTTACTCCACACAAACACACACATGCCTCTGTTTACTTAATAATAATAATCCTTGCATTTGATATAGCGCTTTTCACATCTTATCAACGTCCCAAAGCGCTTCACAGACTACTGTAAAGTGAATTTATATTTGTGGGCGAATAGCGGCAGCCAATCACGCACAGCAGTGTCCCACACAAACAGTCGTGGATTGAAATGACCAATTTTATTATTGTGGTTTTTTTTGGAGGGATTATTATTAGGGGTGTGGAGTAAGGAAACTTGCCCAAGGTTTCGCCCTGACCTGCCTGGATTCGAACACAGGTCTCCCCAGCTTGCAAGACAAGTGCTCTAACCACTGAGCCACAGGAGCTCCACTATATCAAAATGCAAGGATTGTTATTATAAAACTCTATAGTTTGCACTAATGTGCTATTAAAAATGCATTCATTCAGGTGGTGGCTGAGTGTGAATAGTGAATGTGTGTGAGTGAGTGAGTGAGTGAGTGAGTGAGTGGTGAGTGCGTGTGGTGGGTGAGTGAGTGAGTGAGTGAGTGGCGAGGTGAGTGTGTGTGTTGAGTGTGTGAGTGTGTGTTGGTGAGTGTGTAGGGTTATTATTAGCAATAACATTTGCTTACCCAGTCCTGGAACAAACGTGTTGAGAAACAGACATAAGACAGCCAGTGGGAAAGGCATGTAAGGGATCGCAGCTCTCAACTGTCCCTTCTTCTCACGGACTTGAATCACCACTCCTTGGCTGGAGGAGAAACCTTTGCCACTGAACACCTCCTCAGCTCCCGCACTCTTCTGTTCCATATCTGCCTCTGTGTGTTTTTCTCTCCCTCCAGTGCCTTTCTCTGCCTCTTTCCACTCGCCACTGACTGATAAGACTGTGCGTTTTCGCTCTCTCTCTCTCTCTCGCACACACACACACTCACTGAGCAAAGAACACAGCCAGGGAAGCTGGATCTGTCCTCCAGATGTGCTCTACAAAAACAGTGGTCACTGGCTTAAACCGTTGCAATCCACACTCTTAAAGCAAGCATGCAGTCTGGCAGTGAATAGGGAGTGGGTAAAGGATGGTCTGAAGGGAGGCAGCTAGCCTTGCTTCACAACACTCTTGTCAATGAGACACGGTGTGTGAAAGGGGTAGGAAGGAAGTCGCTGTACCCACTGAAGGGTCAAATAGCATGAAGACGAGTTCGTCAGAACAATACTCAAGCACTATGTAAATACAAGTTGTTTGCGACAGGCATTTAATAATAATAATATAATAATAATAATCCTTGCGTTTGATATGGGGCGTTATATCAAACAGTCCCACAAAACAGTCGTGGATTAAATGACCTAATTATCATTATTATTTATTTTGTTCAATCGTTCAGTAGTTGAAAGGATCAGCATGCTATTCAATGGACATTAAACGGGGTAAACTAGTCCTTTAAAATGGTTAGCTCCTTTCTTCACAAGATGCCAATTTGCATCCAGGATACAGTTTGTCTATGAATGTACAGTCATATAAATAGGAAAGGATATATAGTACACACCTGCACTTCACAGAATATACTGTAGAGTGAATTGACTGTACCTGTTGTGGGCGAAACTCGTCAGCCAATTGCACGCAGCAGTGTCCCCACAAAACAGCCATGGATTGAGTGACAAAACTATTATTATTATTGTTTTTTAGTCCATTTTTGCTTTGAAGGAATTATTAACCCACCGAAAAGCATAGTTGATCAATAATAAATATTGTAATAAAATGATTTCAATCAGATCACAATTGAACTGTATTATCTTTACCCATTTTATAATCATCGGCGCCTTGGGACGTCCTCTCGATGTGAAAGGCGCTATATAAATATATATCAATGTAAGTTTTGATTGACTGACTGACTGACGGACGGACGGACGGGTTGATTGATTGATTGGTTGATTGGTTGATTGGTTGATTGGTTGATTGATCGATTGATCGATTGATCGATTGATCGATTGATTGATTGATTGATTGATTGATTGATTGATTGATATTGGTTTATCATTATGGTTGCCAATTCGAGAACGGTGTGTGGATTTACCTGGGAAATTAGATTCCAGAATTTTTTGGAAAGAGAAATACGAAAATGCTGTGAGTATTTTTTTTGGGGGGTGAGTTAGCTGAGTGTCTGACACACGTGGGACCCCCACCATTCCAGGCATCCCACCTACACAAACTTAAGTGGCTGACACTTTGGAAAGCCTTTGGAGTATCTGAAGGGGATTGAGACTTCTCTGTATTGATGCGGATTGGTGTTCTGTAGCTTAGAGCACTGGCCTCACAAGCAAGAGGATCTGGGTTCAATTCCTAGGTGGGATGAAACAATGGGCAAATTTTCTATATCCACACCTTTCCTTTCACCTAGCACGAAGTAGGAACCTGATAGTTAGTTGATTGGTGCATCGCTTTTCGAGGGGTAATAATCCCATCAATAAAATAAATTTGGTCACTCAATCCTCGATGATTTGTGGGACATTGCTGTACGCAATTGCCTACCGCGTTTCGCTCACAAAATGTACAGTCAATTCACTTTACAGTATATTCTGTGAAGCACTTTGAGACGTCCCAAACAATAATAAAAAGTGTTACGGTGCTATATCAAATATAATAAGGATTATTATTAATATTATTTGGATTTATGCAGCTGGGCTTTCTTCTGACTGTCCACCTAATTGAAATACGTAGATAGAAATATAATGAGTGTTTCTTCACCTTACCCGTCTACAAGACCATGTTTAATAAACTTTCCATTACCTTGACTACTTCCCCATGTTAGGCAGAGATGAAAAGAATTAACAGATTAATAAATCTAAATCTAAATTTTTCAACAGAATTAAAACGCGTCGATTGCTCACCCTGAAAGCAACACAGCATCTACTGATCAAAGCCAGATATGTCATTTGTCATCGGTATCTCAAAAGTCAGCATTTAAGAAGGGAGCCTTATCTGCAGAAATGCAGGGCTTTGGAATGGCAGAAAACACATAGTTATAATCACTATTGCATTTCATTTTTGATATGCCTTTCATGTCAGGGGATGGCTCAAAAAAACATCACTGGATAAACTGAAACAGAAACAGAAATGGCTGGGAACACTCAGCAGGTCAGGCAGCATCTATGGAGAGAGGAAAAGCGAGTCAACGTTTCGGGTCCACAACCCTTCAACCCCCTGCTGAGTGTTCGCAGCCATTTCTGTTTTTTGTTTCAGATTTCCAGCATCTGTAGTATTTTGTATTTTTGTCACAGGACTAACTGTTAGGTGTTGTAACTGTATTATGTGAGCAGAAAAATCCCCAGCTATAAACGACAGGATGGGGGAGGGGAGAGGATGGGGCACAGGGGCTGAAAACGTGACCTTTGGCCCCGATACATTACCGTACTAATTAACCCGAGCCATCTTCAAGAGAAAGTAGTAATAATAATCCTTGCCTTTGACGTAGCGCCTTATCACATATTCGAGACGTCTCAAAACCTTTCACAGAATATACTGTAAAATAAATTGTGTGTATATTTTGTGGGGGAAACACGGCAGTCAATTGCATGCAGCGGCATCCCACAAAAAGTCCTGGATTGAGTCACTAAATTATTATTTTTTGTTGTTGTTTTTTCAAGGGAAATGAGACTTGTATTACGACGAGGACCACGCCTTCAGCCTACACGCCACAAAACTGTGGAACTCTCTCCCTCAATCTCCCCGCCTTGCCCCATTCCTAAATCCTGCCTAAAGGCCTTCCTTTTTGATCCTTTTAACAGTCACCAATCTCCCGAAATCCCCCCCCCCCCCCCCCCACCCACCACTGCACTGGAGAACTGCTTTCAGTAATTATTAGTGGTGTCAGCCCCTCCGCCTCACTTCCTCCCTTTCCTCCTTCAAGGCCGGTCTCAAGACCTTTCTCTTCGACCGCGCCTTCGACTGCCCCTCTAACTCTTCCACCTCTCCCTTCCCCTTCCACCTACCCCAACCCTCCCCCCACCCCCCACCTTCCCCGCACACCGCTTGGGTCCCGACCAGACTGTTCAGCGCTTTGGGACGACCTCCCGACGTGAAAGGCGCTAAATAAGTGCAATTTTGTTGTTCTTGTTATTGTTGTTATATGCAAAAAATCACAGTTTAAGAGATATTGAATTTGAGACGGATATTTCAATATCCCCAAACCTGCCAAAACAGCTGAGAAAAAAAACAAAGTCTCCCATATTCACAGCGATGAACCCAAAAGCAGACGGTATCCCTTATCTCCAGGTCTCTTAGCAACAAACAGAGAACTGACTGTGAAGCCAGTCAGTGAAGAACATACGAAAACCCTCATTAATCCTTTTAAAAGTTGAAAGGGATGCTGTGTGTGATGTGTCTTTTGAGGTGGGGGCGGGGGAGAGGAAGAGATTGTCGGGAGAGGAGGGTGGGGACAGCAGGGATGAAGGGATTTGGAAACCAGTGAGAGGATCTTGAAACTGAACTCTTCCTATTCCTCCCGTGGACAAAATATCCCATTAGGGAATGTCCCCTGCTGTCCTGGTCACAATTGTTCATTCAACTATTAGCTTTGTGGCGCTTTGCTGTGTCTACTTACTGTGAAGTTAAATGTTTTTGCTTTCCTCCATCTTCACTCCCCACACTCTCTTCCTGATCTCTTCGTCCCTACAGTGTTTCTTTACCCAGATCAACAATAACACCAACAACAACAACAACAACTTTGATGTATATAGCGCCCTCCATGCCAGACGGCATCTCAGAGCGCTTCACAATAGCGGATCCCGGGACCGAGCCAGGGGCAGGGGCAGAAAGGTGACCAAAGGCGCGGTCGAAGAGAAAGGTCTTTAGCTGAAACCTGAAACTGGGAAGAGAGGGGGCGAGGCGAAGGGAGTGAGGAAAGGAGTTCCAGAGCCTCGGGGTGTAGTGGCTGAAGGCACGGCCGCCGAGGGTGGAGCAGAGGATTCGGGGGGACATAGAGGAGGCCAGACCCGGTGGAGCGAAGACAGCGGGAGCTGGTTTGAGGAGAGAGATCAGAGAGATAGGGGAGGTGCAGAGGAGTGGAGGGATTTGAAAACAAGGGTGAGGATCTTGAAGTCGATCCTCTCAGGAACAGGGAGCCAGTGAAGTCTGGCAAGGACTGGGGTAATGGGGGAGCGAAGTTTGGTGTGGGTGAGTATGCGGGCGGCAGAGTTTTGGATTAGCTGGATTTTGTGGATTGTGGTGGCGGGGAGACCGGAGAGGAGGTAAGGTAATATATTGCAATAGTCCAGCCGAGAGGTGACAAAGCCGTGGACCAGGGTTTCAGCGGCTTTTGTGGTGAGGTATTGGTGATAGATGACTTTAATAAGTTATAATAATGATAATCCCTGTATTTGATGTAACATCAAGGCTCGACTATGGGAACTCTCTCCTCGTCGGCCTTCCTCGGCCCTTCCCTTCACAAGCTGCAGATCATCCAGAACTCTGCAGCTCGTGCCCTCACCCGCACCAAGCTCCGCGACCACATCATTCCCACCCTCGCCCATCCCCATTGGCTCCCCATCCCGGAGGATCAAATTCAAGATCCTCGTCCTCACTTTCAAGGCCGTAAGCCACACCCCCCCCCCCAACTTCCTCTCTGACCTGCCGTCCCCCTACTAACCTCCCCACCCCCTCCGTTCAGTGGGCTCCGGCAACAACAAACAACAACAAACAACAACAACTTGCATTTACATAGTGTCCCAGAGCGGATGATAGTGCTGGAGGATGTTGCCGAGCCAGAGGGAAATATAATATTTAATCTCACAATTATTAAAGTGAGTGATTATTCACTGTTGAGGTGCAGATTTCACTCGATGAAATTTGTTTAATTATTCCTTACGTAATACACATAATATTATTCTATAATTATATTGGGGCTTTAATTCCACAGTAGACTGGCATTCGCTTCATTGTAGGAAGCATCATTCTGTGAGTGAGACAATAAACCGAGGTCCCATCTGCTTGTTTAGTTGGACATTACAGATCCCATGTGGTTACTGAGAGAGAGAGAAGAGAGTTGCTCTGAGTGGATCAAGTTACAGCCTATACACCAGCTTGCTGGTTTGAATCCTGGTCCATACTGATCTTGCTGTTCACACACAGATGGAAGGGGGTTGTGCAAGGAGATTAAGTTGGTCCCAGGGTTAAGGAGAGAGACAAAAACAGCAAAGGTTCCTACTCTGTTGTTTCACTTACACTGACCAGGACCAATCTCCATACCCACATCTCACTAGTTCTTGCCCAGGCACCACTGGCTCCCCATCACCGAATGGATCGATTTCAAGATCCTCGCCCTCGTGTTCAAATCCCTCTGGCACCTCCCTACCTCTCCAACCTCCTCACTTCCCAGTCCAACACCTGGGTACATCCACTCGATTGGTAACTGTCCTCCTGCTCGTCCATCTCTTCACACCCTCCACTCAATCATTGGAGGGATGGTCGCGCTTTCAGCCACTATGCTCCAAAACTCTGGAATACTCTCCCTCAATCCCTCTGCTTGCCTCCACACTCCTCTTAGTCAAGTCCCACCTGAAAGCTTTCCTCTTTGACTGGGCTTATGGCCTATGAATTTCTGGGAGCTCAAGAACCAAAGAATAAAGCTAATATCTAATGTTTGCCGTGTTAGTAAGAAGCCTAGGTAAAGCGGTTGAAACATTGGCCCGCATCTTCATAAATCACTGTAAATTTTAATCTATCTTCTCTCTCTCTCTCTCTCTCTATCTATCTCTCTGTCTCTCTTGCTCTCTGGGACTGATGAACTTCAGTGGACAGATGGCATGCTAATCATTTTTGCCAGTCCCATCAGTCAGTGACTATTGACAGACCATGTGGTGAGCACCTATTGCTAAAGTTGTGAGCGAGAGACTGCTATCAGGCACAGGAGTGAATGACTACTGCCATTTGCCCAACCTCATGATTTTCGTCTGACCTACTACTGTGGTCTACCTCAGCCTCTCTACATTACATGGAAACTCACAAGCACAAAACTCCATACTCCCATCACACTGGTCCTCGCCTGTCTCCGCTGGCTACTGATTAACAAATGGATCGACTTCAAGATCCTCTCACTCATTTTCAAATACAGTAAAAGCCCGTTTATCCCTGACCCGATCAACCGTAACTTCTGTATAACCGGCACCTCAAAACAAGTCTGCATTCGATTAACCAGAATTTATCCGGCGCAATGCATTTAAAAAAATACTTGGGGGTGTGTTTTCGGCCGAATATCCAGCAGGCGCTTTAACTGGCATTGGCCAGGTCCCGAGGGTCCCGGTTACACAGGGTTTTACTGTACCTGCATGCCCTCGCATCTACCTGCCTTTCCAATCTGCTTATCACCCCGACACCCCCACCCCCTCCCACCTGCTGCCTCCACTCGGCCTTATAGAGCTTCCTTTTTGATCAATCTTACGGTCACTTCCCCCACCACCCTCCCCCACCCTCCCTCTCCCCCATCTCGGGGACACACTGGTACGTGCTCTGGTGACTTGCAATGCACATGGCGTTTATTGTAGCAAATGGGCCGAGGACTTTTGCGAGATGCAAATGAATATTATGCATATTATGCACAGAGAGAAGAAAGCACACAATGACAGAAGGCCCAGGCACTGAGTGTAGATGTGTGCGAGTCCAACTCATGAAGAATTCAACGTGAATTAACATCTCATTAGCAGCTTCAGGAAGAGAAGCCAGAGTGAAAGCTGGTGTAGGAAATGGCAATCACACACTGGAGCTGTGGGAGTGCTCTTCTGATGAGAGGTGCACATCTTAGAGCTGATTACATCTTATAGGGAGGGTGGAGTGGGGGGGAAGAGTTTCACGCTGTATCTACAATACAACACAACACGTTGTTCCTGAAGGACTGACTCTTTGCATTGCTTGAATTTACCCCCATCAAGCTGGGGAGATATGTGTTTGAATCCAGGCAGGTCAGGGCGAAACCTTGGGCAAGTTTCCTTACTCCACACGCCCAATAATAATCCCTCCAAAAAAAACCACAATAATAAAATTTGTCATTTCAATCCTGTTTGTGGGACACTGCTGTGCGCAATTGGCTGCCGCGATTCGCCCACAAATATATACAGTCAATTCACTTTACAGTATACTCTGTGAAGCGCTTTGAGACGTCGATAAGATGTGAAAAGCGCTATATCAAATGCAAGGATTATTATCACAGAGACCTAATACGTACTTTGATGAACGCTCAACAAAAAGATGAAGGGAATACTTTGTGGGTAACAAAGGATATAAGGCAATGAGTCCGTGAGCTGTGAAGCTAAGACTGCAGCTCAGATTGTCCAGCTCTGGAGGCAAAAATCTTAAAATATCTTAAAAGCATTTTACACTAATCAATTTTTGATTTTAATACCACCTGTAACGTGATCAAAGTGTTTAAAGTACTTCACCGGGAGTTGCAGTCAAGTGTAGTGACTGTGTGTGTTTCACCAAGGCACCAAGCCACGGTGGGTGTGGGGGGGGGGTGGGTTGGAGAAGCTTTCTTCTTGCTTATAGAAATGCACGGGATCTTGTAACATGCAGCTGAAGAGGCATCAGTTAGTTTAACGCCTTCTCTGCAGGGCCACTCATCACATACATAAAAGTGTCTCAAAAGAACCTCGGTGGGCTTTAGTCGGTCAACCTCTACCTCAGATGCGAATGTGTGCTACAAAATGAGCCAAGTTGCCACATGGCATTCAACCAGCTAAAATTGCACAGAGATTTCTAATCCCTGAATTAATATTCTTGAAGCACAATAAAATTGTGCATCTGCAGCTCAGTGCCAGTCAGTTATTTGACCAATATGTCCCCACATGCTGCTTAATTCAGGGAACGATGACTACTTATGGCCATCAGTAAGGCACCACAAACATAAAGCTTATTTGGGAGGCGACGACTATCATGTCTAATGCGTTTGAAGTGTTTTATTGGACTGTGGAAACGGGTATCCCTGAATGACAGTGGCTTTCCATCAACAGAAATCCATATAGTTAATTTAAAAAGCACGATAAACTGGGGATGCTTCATCTGTGGCACATAACGAATACAAAATAAT
Source organism: Hydrolagus colliei (assembly GCA_035084275.1). NCBI lineage: Eukaryota > Metazoa > Chordata > Chondrichthyes > Chimaeriformes > Chimaeridae > Hydrolagus > Hydrolagus colliei. The sequence continues at coordinate 95,940,824 of CM068744.1, read as the reverse complement.
TTCCATTTAATGGCTGTGAACAACGCACACGGAGCTGGTGAACCACGATCATAAATTCCAACTATAAAAATGCTAATAAAGCAAGCAAAAACAATAACCTGCCTCGGCCTCGTCCATTGCAGAAGGGATGGAGCTCCTGTGGCTCAGTGGTTAGAGCATTTGTCTTGCAAGCTGGGGAGACCTGTGTTCGAATCCAGGCAGCTCAGGGCGAAACCTTGGGCAAGTTTCCTTATTCCACACGCCTAATAATAATCCCTCCCCAAAAAAAAACAATAATAAAATTGATCATTTTTAATCCATGACTGTGTGTGGGGGGGACACTGCTGTGTGCAATTAGCTGCCACAATTCGCCCACAAATATACAGTTAATTCACTTTACAATGTATTCTGTGAAGCGCTTTGGACGTTGATAAGATGTGGAAAGTGCTATATCAAATGCAAGGATTATTATAATAATAATAATACTAGTAATATTTACTGGTGTCCTGGACAAATATTGTAATACCCTAACTAAAATCAGTCACTTCCATGCACAAATTGGCAATACAAACACAGTCACACCACTTTACAGTATATCCTGTGAAGCACTTGGGAGACTGGCATGGAAGACGCTATACCAAATGTAATGATTATTATTATTATTATTATTACATTTACCTTTCAATCAATCAATCAATCAATCAATCAATCAATCAATCCAAACTTACATTTATATAGTGCCTTTCACGTCGAGAAGATGTCCCAAGGCGCTGTACAGTCAGGGAGGGACCAGGGCAGTGGGGGGAGAGGGGTCGGGGCAGGATGAAGGAGAGTAGAAGAATTGATTGTATATTTGTGGGCGAAACGCGGCAGCCAAATTGCACACAGCAGTGTCCTACAAACAGTCATGGAAGTGGGATTAGGTGAGAAAGGGGGGAAAGATGGCAAGGGGAGGGGTCGGGGTAGGGGGAAGGAGAGCAGGAAAGCCGACTGTATATTTGTGGGTGAAACGCGGCAGCCATTTATACTGTATAGCCATCTCTTTCACTTTGGGAGGACAAGTCAAAGTACTTGACCTATCTGGCCTGTTACCCAAGCTGAGGGTGGGAAATGAAGGGGTTTAAAGATGGGGAAACATAATGGAAAATGCAGTCAAGGTATGAAATGCTATACTGTATAATGCAAGTTGCTGTTGTTGTCAGTTTCCTTCAGCAAGTGATGTCTGGAGTGAACAGATAGCCCTGCCCTGGGACCATTTTTATAGCATGCCTCATTATAGCACAGATCTGATTTAACCACCCCATTATTACCGAGCTATAATGAGATTCGTCTGTACATGGTGTGCCATAGCTTAGTCATTAGAGCACTCGCCTCGCAAGCAAAAGGACCTGGGTTTGATTCCTGGGCAGAGCAAAATGTTAGGCAGGTTTGCTTACTCCACATGCTTCTGTTAACCTAGTAGTTTGTAGGAACCCGATCGTTAATCGAGCGGCGGATCGCTTTTCCAGAGGTAATAAATAATCCCTTCAAAAATGAATTCATTGAAGAAAATCGAGTCACTCAATCCACAACTGTTTTGTGGGACACTGCAATTTGCTCCACGTTTTGCTCATAAAATGCACGGTCAATTCACTTTACAGCAAGTCTCCTTCCTCCACATACCTCTGTTTACCTAGTAAACTGTTGTAAGTAGTAGCCCAACTCCCCGGGACATCTTTCTGATGTGGTAAGCTGTACATAGGTAACTTGTTGTTGTTGAACGCAGTTGTCAGTCAATTTGGCTGATCGCTTTTCCAGGGATAATAATCCCTTGAAAACAAACTAGTTTGGTTACTCAAATCCATGACTATTTGTGGGACATTGCTGTGCGCGATTTTTCTGCTGCATTTCTCCCACAAAATATACAGTCACTACGCTTTTCAGTATATTCAGTGAAGCACTTTGAGATGACTCAAAGAGGTGGTAAGACGCTATATGAAATGCAAGGATTATTATTATTATTATTATTAGGCTGTGTGTGGGAGCCTCGCTGTGTGCAAACAACTAAGTGGTCTGCTTATCTGTGAAAGACAGTCAAGTTCACACTCGACAATAATGATAGCAAAGCATTTTTTCGGAATACAAAGCGCTGTCAAAGTTTTCTCCTAGAAACATAAGAACAGAAGAAGGCCATTCAGCCCTTCCATCCATTTCATTGAACCATGGCTGATCTGTGCCTCAACTAATCCTCTCGTATAATGATATAATAATAATCCTTGCATTTGATATAGCGGCTTTTCACATCTTATCAATGTCTCAAAGCGCTTCACAGAATGTACTGTCAAGTGAATTGACTGTACATTTGTGGCCGGTACCATGACCGGAGTGGGCAGTCTGGTTGGCAGCAAATTCAAGTATAAACAGCGTCACAAGGAACACAGCAGAGGCACCCAGGAACAAACGTTTATCAAGGGTGGTGGGGGGAAGCAAATATTATAATTTACATGTCAGATGAGATTGTAATTAGGACAGACCTAGTAATTTATGCTTTGAGTGACTGGGTGACGGCACTATAATGGATTATTGCACAGTCCTACAATTACTGGTGACCTTTGACTGACAGGATGGGGGTGCCACAGCTTGAGCCCAAGTCTCGAATCAAACAATGTGGCAGGATATTTCGGCTGTTGTAACCCCTCCCCCCCACCCCAGAGATCTGGGTTCGATTCCCAGGCAGGGTGAAACCTTAGGCAAAGTTTCCTTATTCTGCACGTCTCCGCTTACCTAGCAGTAAGTAGGAACCTGGGTTGTTAGTTGATTGGCGGATCGATTTTTCCAGGAGTAATAATCGCTACAAAAAAAAATCTGAATTTGGTCACTCAGTATACGACTGTGTGTGGGACACTGCTGTTACACAGTTAGCTACACAAAATATGCAATCAATTCACTTTACAGTATACTCTGTAGCGGAGTGAAGCCGAGTATACTGATACATCTCGAAGACATGATAAAGCTCTCTATATTAAATGTAAAAGGTGATTATTATATTTAGGTGTCTCTCAAATGCAGAGGTTATTTCAGGGTATTTTTGTGACTGACTAAGTTTTCACCATAAGTATCTATGATTCCGCGATTCAATGAATTCTAAACTCCAGGATGTGTTGGGAGACTATTATAGTTTTGGGGCCTTGTGCTGTAACCAATTACTGAGATTTTATATTCGACGCAAACAAATTTAAAAACACACGGTTTGGAGTACCGTACTATTAAAGAGATAAATCAGGCGGGGTCAAATCACTCCTGTTATTGGTTATTATATTAATTTTGGGGCATTCAATACTTAATGTGGAGAATAAAACAGTATTGGTCTCCTTATTTAAAAAAAGACATACTTGCCTTAGGGGGTGCAGCATAGATTCACTAGGGTTAGTTTCTGGGATGAGGAGACTGACCTATGAGGATAGGTTGAATAAACTAGGGCTGTATTCTCTAGAGTACAGAAGAATTCCCCAATTATTGAAACATATAAGATTCTTAAAGGGCTAGATAAAGTAGACATTGAGGGACTGTTTCCCCTGGTAGGAGAATCTATAACCAGGGATCACAGTCTTAAAATTAAGGGTCAGCCTTTTAGAACAGAGTTGAGGAAACATTTCTTCACTCAGAGGTAGGGTCTGGCGATATATCGATATATTGCTAAAAGTCGATATAATTTTCATATCGATACGCCAATACAGGCCCTTAAAAAATATCGATATATCGAAAAATTGATATATCAAGGGAAAAAATCAGAATGCGCGCACACTGAACTGCAAGACCCAGAATGCTCATCTCTATACACAATGCACAGACCGAGGTGCAAAGTCGCCATATTGTATTCATAGTCCTAGAATACAATATACAGGTATGCAAGGGGTGGGGGGATGGGGGGGAAGGGGAGAGAGACGGCTGGGGGGGGGTGGGGGAGGGGGAGAGAGATGGCTGGGGGTGGGGGAGGGGAAGAGAGATGGCTTGGGGGGGAGGGAGAGAGAGACGGCGGAGGGGGAGGGGGAAAGAGACGGCTGGGGGGGGTTGGGGGGGAGGGAGACGACGAGGGTGGGGTGGTGGGAGAGAGGGACGGCGGCAGGGGAGGGAGGAGAGAAGAACAGTGGCGGGGGTGAGGTGGGGGGAGAGACGTGATAGTATACAGATAGATAGAGATGGGGGGGATGTGAGAGAGGAGAGAGACATAGAGACACAGACAGAAAAACAAAGAGATGGAGAGAGTGAGTGTGAGAGACACAGAGAGAGAAAGATATTTACCTCCTGAAGAGATAGGCCCCGAACGCGCGCGCACCCGGAATGCGCGCGCACCCTGAATGCGCGCGTACCCCAAAATTTCATACTGTGCATGCGCATGCATGCACAGTATGAAAACCCCCAAAATATCGATATTTCGGTATATCTCGATATGAGCCCATCGATATATCTAAATCGGAAAATTTCCATATCGACAGACCCTACTCAGAGGGTAGTGAATTTATGGAATTCACTACCCCAGAAGACTGTAGATGCTCAGTCTGTAAATGCTCAGAACATTTTCAAGGCTGAGACTGATAGATTTTTGAAAAATAGAGGGATTAGGGGATATGGGGATAGGGCAGGTAATTAGAGTTAGGCCAGAAGATCAGCCATGATCTTATTGAATGGCGGGGCAGGCTCGAAGGGCCGAATGGCCTACTCCTGCTCCTAATTCTTATGTTCTTATGTAAAACTCCAAAGCCTAGTAAATAAGAGTTTCAAGCCATGCAGAGGAAATCCTGAAAATTTATCCGTGTAGAAATATGTTGTTTTTTTAATTTTCTATTGACTTTCTCCCGGGGATCTTCAGTTTACAAATTTCATATTGGTACGAGAGAGAGAGAGAGAGAAATTATTCAGCCTATGTGTGAAAACGGCAGCCTGGCAACATGGGTCAGTGCAACAATGGCTTGCATTTATATCGCACCCTTCAGGCAGAGTAGCGTCCCAGCCAAGGGGAAGCGGAGGTAACTGTAGGCATAGTTGAAGGTCTTCAAGCGCGACCTGAAAATGGGGTAGGAAGGGGCAAGGCTAAGGGATAGAGCAAGAGTGTTCAGAGTTTCAAGGCATAGAGGCTGACAGCACAGAGGCAGAGGGTTGTGGGTTGGGGAGTTAGCATGTCGGAGAGGAAGAGAGGTGCCGGGACATGAAGTTGATTTGAAAACACATGTGATGATCTTGAGTTGGATCTGTTGGACTCCCGCCAGTGGAGCCTGGCTAGAATTGGTGCGATGGAGTTAATAACAATCCTTGCATTTGATATAGCGGCTTTTCACATCTTATCGATGTCTCACAGAATAGACTGTAAAGTGAATTGACTGTATATTTCCTTGTTAAAGTTCTTTTCGTGCCAGTAAGAAAGAAAAAGGAGTTTTCTTCCGAAACCCAGAATACTCTGGATAAATTGGAAGTTTGTGCAGTTATGCCTTATCACGCCTTCAAGGTGGCTCAAAACACTTCACTGAGTATACTGTAAAAGTGGATTGACTATATATTTTATGGGTGAAATGCGGCAGCCATTTGTGCATAGTAGTGTCCCACAAACAGTCGTGATTGAGTGATTAAATTTCTCACCTTTTAGATTTGTTTAAGGGATTATTACACCCGGAAAGTGGTCCGTCAATCGACTAACAACGGGGTCCCTACTCACTGCTAGGTAAATAGAAGTGTGTCGAGTAAGGAAACATGCCTATCGTTTCGCCCTGCAATGTTACCGTCTTCCATTGTTTGTTTAACTCCATGTCTAACAAACACCTGAGCATCTCAGGGATAAAACATAACATCAGAAGATTGTCAATTATCAGTAGGAATTAATGATTCAGTGTCAACATTGGACAAGTGCTGAGTTCACTGAATGACTGATTTTGTTTTTGCTCAGCTGGGCACATGCGTGAAGCCCATCACCGTACTTCAGTATTCAAATTGAGAATCTCCACGCAACACATATTACACATGGAAGTCCCAGAGATAGATTGTCGGAATAGAAGGCCAGCTTTCTGACGCCACCAAAAAAAAGAGTTGTGAAAGAGATGTCTCATAGCAGACCACGGTATAACCTTTTCATATATAAAACTGCAGCTGGCTTTCTTCTCTCAAGTTGACTCAATAATGACAGAGTTCTATTGCTCCTTCCTCTTGTCTGTTCGATCGTGACTGTTGAGCAAAGATCGACCAGTTTGAGATCCCTGACGCAGGGTAACATTTTATAAAGGATGTGTACCTCTACATCCCTCTTCCAAACGTTATATACGTTGCACACACAACCATTCATCCTCAAGGCCATCTGTGTTTTGGGAGAGGTGGTTGGGCAGCGGGGGTGGTGGAAAGCAAATGGCTACTTTCACTGGACCCAGAGAGACACTTTAATGCGTGAGAATTTGTATGAGCTGTGAAGGTTGCTATAGTAACTAATATTGAGCTTCAGTGATAGGGGAAAGTGTTTTTTCCCAGAAACACATGAAGCCCCAATTTATTTTGAATCTTATTTTCTCTCATTTTCTTGCCCCATCCCCCTCCTAAAGGGCATGTCCTCCTTACACTTCATGTTCTTGCATTTGATATGGTGCCTTATCATGTCTTTGATCATTGTAAGCACTGATCTACAGTGGAGTCCTGTAGCTCAGTGGTCAGAGCATTCGCCTCACAAGCGAAAGACCTGGGTTCAATTCCAGGCAGGACGAAATCTTGCAGGGCAAGTTTCCTTACTCCACACACCTGATAATAATCCCTCAAAAAATACAATAATAAATTGGTCATTTCAATCCACAAGAGTTTGCGGGGACACTGCTATGCGCCATTGGCTGCCGCGTTTCGCTCACAAATATAAAGTCGATTCACTTTACAGCATATTCTGAGAAGCGCTTTGGGACATCGAGAAGACGTGAAAAACCAATCCACTAACAACCGGGTTCCTAGTTAAACCTAGGTTAAATAAAAGACACGTGGAGTCAGCACATTCGCCTAAGGTGAACCCAGGTCCGCTCACTTGTGAGGCGAGCGCTCTAAGCCACTGAGCTACTGGACTCCACGTGTATGATATGTCATTATCAGCCACTCAATTTCATGCCGTGATTGTGATGTCCGTGGCTGGAGAGGCCTAGTTGGATCTGCCCAGCTCAGTAAACAAATGCCAAATGCTTAGAAGAAATGCAATGCCAATGGAAAAGCATAAACTGTGTTCAAACACGTCCAGGTGTCAATCAAGCTATTGGGATAAAAGCCTGAGTTTTGTAAGTAGGGACGTAGCATATATAAATCCAAAGAGCTGTATAAATCATTAATTTGATCAGAGTTTAGAACAATGTGTCCAGTTTGAGTCACCCCCACTTTAGAATAGACATGAGAGCCATAGGGCTCTCAGATGCAGAGGAGATTTACACAGGTAATACTCAGGAAGAGTGAGATTTGACCTATTGGTCACACTGCTGAAAGTAGCCAATTTGCGTTGGAACAGAGAAGACCTTATAATTTAACATTATAAGAGGTTTTGACAGGGTTGATAAGAGAGAAATAATTTTCACCAGTCAAGTGAATCAGTAACTAGACAGAATGAATCAATTTGAGAAAAGTTAACAAGGGAACGAAAGGGGAATTTTAGGAGAGTTGTTAGGATGTGAAACACATACTGGGTGTTGTGTTCAAACACAGGATCTACATTAACTTCCTCAAGAGAGAATTACTGTGGTTAGAGCATTCACCGAGGAAGGACATGAGAGCCGTACGGTAGATGCAGAGGAGATTTATACAGATGATACTGAGGAAGAGTAGTTTGACTTGTGGTCATACTGTTGAAACCATTCTATTGGAACGGAGAAGGTTGAAGAGATCTGAGACAAGCTTTAATATTGTAAGCGATTTTGATAGAGTCGATAGAAATAAATTATTTCCACAGGCAAGAGAATCAATAACTGTAACAGCAACAAAGCTAATTTGGATAGTGCCTATCATGTCGGGAGGACGTCTCAAGGCGCTGGACAATCAGTCTTTCGTCTTGTTTGGGGATCGGGTGGGTGGGTGGAGGGTGGGGTGGGGAAGGAGGCTGATCAAAGGCATAATCCAAGAGTCTTGAGACAGGTGCGAAGGAGACAACAACAACAACAACAAAGTTACATTTATAGAGCGCCCTTCATGTCGGGAGGACGTCCCAAGACGCTGAACAGTCAGTTGGTTGATCATAACCAACAACAACATTATTGCTTTAGGTGAATAGAGGGGTGTAGAATAAGGAAACTTGCCCAACATTTAGCCCTGCCTGGGAATCGAACCTATCTTCCTCACTAGTGAGGTGAGTGCTATTAAATTGAGAAAGGCAAATTGAGTGCACATTACACTAAGGTTTTATATACTGTATGATCATTCTGAAATGATGAGATCATATTCGGAAATGTTTTCACATTCCAGCCCTTGAAAAAGAAATCAGCATTTATATTGCTAAATTCGCTTTGTTTCTTGTTCAGCGCTAAACTCAGCTCTCTCTCTCTCTCTCTCTTTCTCTCTCACTTCTGTCACCGTGGCAACCAGGAAAAAAACATTAATTAATTCCATCTTCGGCTTGGATTTAATCTTCACAACTCAAAATAAATTATTAAAAGCAGCTGATCTTTTCGCTGAGAATTTTTGGCAAGGGAATAGGGTTAGAATAAAAGAGGAGCAACAGAGAGACAGAGAGCGAGAGGGAGTGAGAATGTGAGTGCTTCAGAGAAACAACAAGAACAACCAAATTACATTTATAGAATGCCTTTCATGTCGGGAGGACGTCCCAAGGCACTGAACAGTTAGATTGGGACCCAAGTGGGAGGGTGGGGGGGAGCGGGTGGAGGGATAGTTACTGCTTCAGACCCAAGCTGAGGACAGGGTGGGGGGTGGAGGGAAAGGGGGGAATTAGGAGTTGCCGATGGGACCATCGAAGAGGAGAGTCTTGAGGCGGGACTTGAAGGAGGCCAGGGAGGGGGTGAGGCAGAGGGACTGCGGGATAGAGTTCTAGAGGTTAGGGGCAGAGTGGCTAAAGGCTCGCCCTCCAATGGTGGGGCGGGTGGGGTGGGGGACGTGGAGCAGGCCAGAGCCTGCTGAGCGGAGGGGGATGGGCAGGTTGGTAAGAGGTTAGGAGGTCACAGATGGGGCGAGGTTGTGGGAGGCTTTAAATGTGAAGACCGGGATCTTGAATTGGATCCTCTGGGTGATGAGGAGCCAATGGAATCAGCATTTGCTTACCATTTGCATCCTCTACCCTCCTCCCTCTCCCCATGGATGGCAATTTGTTGAATAAACAGTGTAAAAGTTGAGACCAGGACAAATCAATTTCAATTATAAATAAATAATAATAATACTAAACCTTGCATTTGATATAGAGCCTCAACAAGTCTTTGAGACGTCTCAAGGTGCTTCTATAAGGCTCGCCAGAAAGAGACTTTACCCAATGTAGGATTACAAATCTTTTCATATCATACACAATTCAAAAGGTTAATGCTTTAACACATGCAATGATTGCATCAGTTAAGTTACAATAAAGCAGTGAGAGTCAATGAAACCGATATTTCCCGATGCCATTGGGGGAAGTCGCTGACAACAGCCGCCTCACAACTGTTCCTCCTGGGATGATTCTAACTATTCCAAAGTTGCATCTTTCTTTTTATATGTTTCTAACCCCACACCTCAACCTTGTCATAGGGATAGCCCCCCCATCCTTCTTAGGTTGCTTTGCAGACAGAGAGAGAGAGAGAGAGAGCTTTCGACAAATTCAGGGCAGCCTTCCACAACCTGCTTGTGCACTATGCACTATCGACCTCCATCCTGCAATCCCCTCACCTCACCTCCTCCCTTTCCTCCTTAAAGCCTGTCTCAAGAACTTCGTCTTCGAGCGTGCCTTCTGCTCCCCTCCAAACTCTTCCCCCTCTCCTTCCCCTTCCTCCAACCACCGCCCTGCTCGGGTCCCGACCTAACTGTTCAGCGCCATGGGACGTCCTCCCGATGTGAAAGGCGCTCTATAAATGTAATTTTGTTGTTGTTTTTCCAATCTTGAGATAGGCCGGTGTCTGAGGCTGTCTGTGGTCCATTGTTCGTACATTTATGCCAAAGGACCCGATTGCTCATTATCTCAGAGCAGTGGACATCCTCCCAAGAAAATATGGAATATAATCTGAAGATGACTTCAGGTGGGATCAGGCCAATGTATCTTTACCTTTGCAGAGCTAATAATAATCCGTCCCTAAAAACCCCCCACAATAATGAAAATTGGTCATTTCAATCCACGACTGTTTGTGGGGGACGCTGCTGTGCGCAATTGGCTGCTGCATTTCTCCCAGAAATATACAGTCAATTCATTTTACAGTACATTCCGTGAAGCGCTTTGAGACGTCGATAAGATGTGAAAGGGGCTATATCAAATGCAAGGATTGTTATTATTATTCCATATTATAATTGACACATGTAGGCCTACCCTCTAAATTAGTCATTGAAAACAAACAAAGCCCTGATATGCGTCCTAATAAGTAAGGAATGTTATATTAAACAGATTATAAGTGTTTGGTTATATTATAAAAGTATACTACTGTAGTTAAAACTCTTAAAAATACAGCAAGCATCACTAATATAATCTTAACACTTCACAGAATATACTGCAAAAGTAAATTGATCGTATATTTTGTGGGTGAAACGCGGCAGCCAATTGCGCTCAGCAGCGTCTCCCACAAACAGTCGAGGATTGAGCAATCAAGTAAGAAGCAGCGTGATGTCGTAGGAAGACTACTAGTAGAGTGTTTTCTCTGGCAGGGAATGATTTACATTGAAACCAAAAGTGCTGGATGCGATCTTGTGCTATCACTTGCCTTTCAATGTCCACTCTTCTGAGGACCTTTGTAGATTTCTTAGCTGAATTGGATGGGTGGAACTTGTTCAATACTGTCACCTGGTGGCTTGCAAGAAACTCACAGCGTCTTCAATGTAACTCGCTTGTAATTACTTCCAGGGCACTGCTGATGATAGCATCTCAATCAGCTCCTGTTAACCTTGCGGCCAAAAGCCCGAATGGGTAGGGTGGTCCTAGCTGGACAAGCAGGCGAGGACACTGCCCATACAGCAATATCAATTGTAGAGCTCCTGTAGCTGCGTGGTTAAGAGCACTGGCCTTGCAAGGTGTGGGGACACGGCTGTGCGCAATTACCTGGGGAGTTTGGCCCCGCAAAATATGTAGTAAATTCACTCTATATTATATTCTGTGAAGCTCTCTCTCTCAGAGGCGTCTCAAAGATGTGATAAGGCACTATATCAAATGCAAGGATGAATGTAATATAATAATAATAATACAATAATATAATAAATAATATAATTGTTACCATTACTATGTGTAACTCACGCTCTGTAATGGGAAGGCAATAGAAAGGATTTTCGGGAAGGATGAGATAAAATGGGCCAAAACAAAGGATCTTCCAAACCTCTGCTTTGATATCTGGCAGAGTTGTCACTTTCCTACCCACCTGACCTGACCTGACCTGACCACACTTCTCAGCAATTTTTCCAGGCCAGCAGACAGTACAGTACAACATATTGGAACAGACGGAGCCTATTCAACATCGTCACCTGCTGGCTAGTATGAAGCTTGCAGGATCCTCACCAGCAATTTATTTGCTACATTATTTTGTCGGTGAACTCTTCGATGTGGGACTGCTGTTGGGTTTTCATGTGGTACGACCCTAAGATAAGTTAGTAAAGAGGCAATGTACAATCAAAGAGTTCATTTATTATTCCAAAAGACAGTTATTAAACAAATCTCATGCTTACAACTGCAGATGATAATTTAGGGCTCAGGTTGATCTCAACCTGCCCTGGGGTCACCCAACACACCAATCTCCTTTGGCTAACTGTTTAGCCACAAACTCAACCAGCCCATGGGATGCAATATCTCACCGTGTCCAATTGATACTGTCTCAACAGTGTCCCAGCAGTGTCCGACCTATTAACATTTGTTTTGTTCTTTAATGCCCCAAAGTTCGGACGCATGACGACGAGATAAGAAGTTGTAGCCAGAGGCCATTCTACCCAATCAAAGTTCACAATCACATTCCTGAACTGATCCGCTCAATTATCTTTCCATCTATGGGAGGCCCTCGGGTTTATCAGGGTGTTAATCTCAGGAAGTTTGCGGAGTTCCTCTGATAACAAATGTTCGATTCAACAGTTAATTGTCCTTCCTTGACACCTTCGCGTCGTAAAATCCTTTGAAAATCCGGTCCACACAGACTGGAAGGCACTAAGGAGTTCCACTTAAATCAGGACAATGTCAGGTTAACTCAAAGTCAGGTATTGCTGATCTCGTGAATGTTGACATTTGGGTCTTCTTAGTTGATTTGGGTCTTCTTAGGTCTTCTCTGTATCATTGTGTTGATACAGTCTCTTGTATCAACACAATGTCCATTGTATTGACTTGAGATAGACTGTTAGACACCATCCTTCCAAATAAGGAAAGGAATGACACCTCTCCATCAAGTCTTCATCAACACAATCACGGAACTCAAAAACACAGACCTCCCTCCAATTGGTTCAATCTCTCTCTCTTTCTCACACACACATTACTCAAAATCAATCAAGATTGTCCCAGTTTTTACGTACACTTTGGGGAATCAAACGCTAATTTTTAATAATGGTTTTAAAGCTCTTCTTACAAACAGGTGATCCTGTTACAAACACAGAATGTCCTCAGGCTCAGAACATTTTCTCACTCGATGGTGGCTTCCCAACTGAGATACCGATGAAGAAACCCCTTTGGCTCATTTCACAAAATCAGATTGGTTTATATGAAGATAGCCCTCTGTCCCATCAGAACATCCATCTTACCATCCTTCCATCACTGCATCAAACTGTTGTATTTCATTTTTCCCATGACGCCCATCCTCCTGTATAGAAAGGGGCAGGAGGACAAACCTGGGAACTACAGGCCAATCAGTCTAACGTCAGTAGTGGGTAAACTTCCAGAGACTATCACAGAATCATAGAATTTTTACGGCACAAAAGGAGGCCATTCAGCGCCTCTAGTCTGTGCCGGCTCTTTGAAAAGAGCAACTCAATCCCACTGCCCAGCTATAGAATCATACAATCATAGTCAGGAACTATAATCAGGGACAAGATAGATCTTCACTTGAAAAGATATCGGTTAATAAAGGACAGCCAGCACGGATTTGCTGAAGGCAAATCTTGTATCTGACAAATCTGATGGGAATTTTTTTGATGAGGTAACGGAATGGGTGGATGAGGGTAGTGCAGTTGATGTAGTTTATGTGGACTTTCAAATGGCATTTGACAAAGTGCCACATAAAAGGCTTATTAGGAAAGTAGAGGCCCATGGCGTTAAAGGGAAGTGGCAGCGTGGATCTGCTCTCTGCTTTCTGGCTGGGAGACAGAAAGCAGAGAGTTGTGGTGAGCGGCTGTTTTTCTGACTGGAGGAAAGTGTGCAGTGGCATCTCCCAGGGATCGGTATTGGGACCACTGCTCTTTTTAATTTATATTAATGATCTGGACTTGGGTTTACAAGGAGTACCATTTCCAAGTTTGCAGACGACGCAAAGTTAGGAAAAATAGTAAATAGTGAGGATAGTAGCTATCTGCAGACGTTGAAGTATAGTGTATGAATTGACTGTACATTTTTTTGGGGGGGAAACAAAAACTTAAGATAGTAAACAAGAAAATAGGGAGGTTAATTAAGGAAAATCTTTTCACACACAGGTGTTGGGAAGTATGGAACGTGCTGGTGGTTGAAGTGCTATTCATCTTTGCTAGATAAACAATAATAATAATCCTTTGAATCCTTATCACACCTTCAAGATGTCTTCATGCGCTTCACAGAATAGATTGTAAAGTGAATTGACTTGTAGGTTTTGTCGGTGTAATGAGTCAGCTGTAGGGTATAGGGGGAAGGACAGGAAAATGGGACTGAAAGGGTTGCACTGAACAACAGCAACACACAACAAAATGACATTTGTATAGCGCCTATCACATCAGGAGGACGCCCCAAGGCGCTGGACAGTTACTGCTTCAGACCCAAGCTGAGAACATAGTTGGGGGGTTGGGTGGGAGGGAAGGGTGGGGGATCAGGAGTTGCCGATGGGTCCATCGAAGAGGAGAGTCTTGAGGCGAGACTTGAAGCAAGGCCAGTGAGGGGAGCGAGCGAGGCGGAGGGACTTTGGGATGGAGTTCCAGAGGTTGGGGGTAGAGTGACTGAAGGCTTGAAGGAGCCAGCGAAGACGCAATAGGCCAAATTGCTTTCTTAAGTGCCATATTGTTTCTCTCTGGTTCTGTGGTACCATAAAACACCATTGTTCCCGTTCCTGCATCGGATCGTTCCTGACATGATTCCCAGTGACACTGCCCTTAACCCATCTTTCCTGATATCCCCTCCAGCTAGCTGGGACCTGCTATACAAATATTATTACTTTTCCCACATCCTGAATCTGTGCGCTCATTCACTCTTAGTGCCCTCTCTCACGCTCTTTCTCAATCACTCACTCCCAGTCCCCTCTCTCACTCACGATCACTCACTCCCAGTCCCCTCTCTCACTCACGATCACTCACTCCCAGTCCCCTCTCTCTCACGATCACTCACTCCCAGTCCCCTCTCTCACTCACAATCACTCACTCCCAGTCCCTTCTCTCTCACAATCACTCTCTCCTCTAACTCACTCCCAGTCTCCTCTCACTCACAATCACTCACTCCTAGTCCCCTCTCTCACTCACTCACTCTCAGTCCCCTCTCTTCTTCACTCACTCACTCACTCACTCACTCACTCACTCACTCACTCACTCACTCACTCACTCACTCACTCACTCAA